>RJWK010002367.1:0-70980 GCA_004363435.1 Platanista minor | reverse complement strand
AAAAAAAAAAAAAAAAAAAAAAAAAAAAAAAAAAACCTCAGAATAATTTCCTATCCATCAAGCCTTCTTATAAATAGTCTTGCTCACTAATCTAGGAAAAAGGACAGAAATACTAAAAGAAATTATGCCTACTAAATTATGGGAAGTGGCAAACTTAAAGGAAAATGATCCAAGTTGAATAATAGGAAATTGTTATTTTTGTAGATGAAAAATGATTGAATATAAACAAATCCCTATGGTTCAACCTAGTAACTGTTTGCAATTCCCAAGCGTATTATGTTTGAGATCCTCACAATGCTTAGTGATGCCTTTCAAGTAAAAGTCTTTAAAACACATGACAAGTTCTATCAACTCCAAAAATTGAGTCAGGAGATTCATTAGTTTTGTGACCAAGTTCCAAGGACACTGAAACTATGTGTAATTTAAAAAAAAAATTAGCCCTGCTTTTGTTTGTTTTCTAAGAAAAAGTCTCAAGATAAAACCAGAAGGAAATTGGAATATTTGACTACATTTTTAAAATAGTAGTTGCTAATGAACATGCATTAGATCACTTTGGGTGTTTGTTAAAATGCAATTTTGTAGGCCTGACTTATTGAATCAAAATCTTAGGGTAAAGCCCCTGAAGTCAGGATTTGTCATCCCAAATCTGAAACCCTTTATCTATGGACAAGATGACTGAAGTCTAAAGACAGTTATGTAATGTGACCTGATATCATACATCTAGTAAGTAGCAGAGTTGGTTCTCTAATCCAAGAAGGTGGGATAAACTCCCTTTCCACTGACCACACCCCCCCCATCATTTTTTGCCCCCTTTATGTCCTCTTAACCACTTCACTCTAGATGTCAGTGCAATCACAGAAGTGTGTGAAAGGGTGGGGTAACTAAAATTCCAGCTTTCTAGTGAGAAGTGTGAACAGGGAAGCCCAAGAGAATTGGCAAGTAGTGACAAAACCATGGAAAGGGAGGTGCTTTGGAAAATGATTCCATAAGTTGAGTTTTAACTCCTGGGCTCAACCTGGAGCTGTGCATGTTTGGATCTGAGCCTAATCACTATACCAAAGACTTTGAGAAGTGAACTTACCAACAGACCACCATCCAGATCACGGAGTGTCCACTAACTGGTGCATATGTGTGAAAGATACAAACAAAACATCAAAGGCTTTGAAAACTGAGCTGAAATTGGAAGTATAGGGCACAGAAGGTGAGTTAGAACTTATAGTCTCAACTTAGCCAGATCAATTGCCTACTAAAACAAGAATATCAGCACTCTCAATAAGATTTAAACTGGACCTGCTGTCTCATAATATAATATTCAGAGCATCCAGGATTCAATCCAAAATTACTTGACATATGAAGAATTAAGAAAATTTCAATTTGCATCAATAAGACAAGCAACAGACATTAAAACCAAGGTAACAAAGGTGTTGGAACCATCTGATGAAAACTTTAAAGATCTTATTATAAAAGTGCTGCAGCAAACGATTGTAAACACTTTTGCAATGAAAGGCAAAGTAGAAAGTTTCAGCAAAGAAATGGAAGGTATGTAGAAAAACCAACTGGAAATCTTAGAAATGAAAAATAGAGTAACCAATAATGAGAAAAGCTCTTATTATCAACAGAGGAAAGAGTCAGTGAAATTGAAGATAGATCAATAGAAATTATGTAATCAGAAGAACAGAGAGAAAAAATATTTTTTTTTAAATGAAAGGAGGCTTAGGGACCTATAGAACAGTGATAAAATGTTGAACATTCATGCCATGAGAGTCCCCAAAAGAGAAAGAGTGCAGTGTTGGAAAAAGTTTGCAGAAAAATGAAAAATTCTCAAGTTTGGCAAATGACACAAATCTAAAGTTTCAAGAACTTCAGTGAACCTCAAGCATGATAAGCCCAAAGAAATCCATGCCCAGAAACATAATCAAGCTGATGAAAGACAAAGACAAAGAAAAAATTATTGAAAGCAACCAGAGAAAAAAATGATGCATTACCTATAGAGTAATAATCATTTGAATATCTGTGAATTACACTCAGCAAAAAATTCCTTCAGAAAAGAAGGTAAAATAAAGACATTCTCAGATGAAGGAAAACTAAGACAAGAGCCACCAGCAGACCTGCTTTAAAAGAACTGTGAAAATAAATTCTTCAGACAGAGGGGAAATGATACAGAATGGAACTTGGAATAGCAGGAATGAAGAAGGAATAACAGACATAAAAGTCACAGTCTTTAATAACCTAATCTCATGACATTCCATCTCTTTTGCCATATTCTATTTTTTAGAAGAAAATACTATGTCTCACCCACACACAAATGGAGGAAATTACACAAGGGAATAAATATCATGTGGTAGGATCATTGAGAGCCACTTTAGAAGCTGCCCTCCACACCAATAGTAATATGAGAAAGCTAGAGTGTTTTTATTGATATCAGAAAAGCAGACTTCAGAGAAAAGAAAATTACCAGGAATAAAAAGGGATATTACATAATGATAGAAATTTTAATATACCAAGAAGGCATAATGATTCTAAATGTGTATATAGCCCAAAACAGAGCAAAAATGGACAGAACTGAAAGGAAAAATAGACAAATCCGTAATTATAGTTAGAGACTTCAGTGTTCCTCCCAATAATTGATAGAAACAGAAAATCAACAAGGATATAGAAGAACTAAACAATACCAGCAACCAGTTGGATCTAATCAATATTTTAGGATACTCCATCCAACAACAGCACAATACACATTTTTTTTTCAAGTACACATGGGACATTCACCAAGATACCCCATATTCTGGGTCACAAAACCTTAACAAATTAAAAAAAAAATTAAAGGACACAAAGTATGTTCTCAGATTATAGTGGAATTAAAGTAGCAATCAACGGCAGAAACATTATAGGAAAGTCTCCAAAAACTTATAAACAACACACTTTGAAATAATCACAGGGCAAAGCAGAAATCTAAAGGTGTATTACAGGGACTTCCCTGGCAGTCCAGGGGTTAAGACGCTATGCTCCCAATGCAGGGGGCATGGGTTACAATATTTTGAATAGAAATGAAAATGAAAATGCAACATGTAAAATTTGGGAACACATCTAAGTAATGCGTAGCAGAAAATTTATAGCACTGAATGCTTTCATTAGAAAAGAAGTAAGGTCTCAAATCAATAATTCAAGCTTTCATGTTAAGAAACTAGAATAAGAAGAGCAAAATAAGCCTAAAACAAACATAGATAAGAAAAAAAAGAGCAGAAATCAAAGAAATAAAAAACAAAAAACAATAGAGCAAAGCAGTGAAACCGACATGTGTAATTTGAAAGGATCAATAAAATCGATAAACTTCTAGTTAGGTTGACAAAGAATAAAAGAGGGAAGACATATTACCAAGGAACATTTAAAGATATGTTTAGCATGATTTGTAGTCTAGAAACCATGAATTAAAAGGAGATACGATTTTGCTTTCTCATTAGATTATAATTTTTTAAAAATATGTGACATTTAGTACTGAGTAGGCTGTTAAGAGCAGAGTCTACACGGTTAGGACTGTAAATTACTGCAGTTTTTTAGGCAAATAACTTGCTAATGTAAAATTTTTGAATATGCAGTTTTGACCTGCTATCCCATTTTGGGGATAAAAAATAAAGAGTATGAATATACATGTATAAAAATGTTTACTGTATTAGTGTTTCCAAGTACAAAAAAAAAAAACAAGAGTCAGTTTGAGTGCCCGGGGAAGGACTGAATATATATATATACTCGGAAAGATGTTCATGTTATTTTGTTAAGTAATAAAGGTAATGTATAGATTTTAAAACAAGGCCCTCAAATTCTTTGATGCTCTTCCCATTAAGAGGTGGGATCTATGTTCCCTTCCCTTGATTCTGTGCTCTGTGACTACTTGACCAATAGAATGTGAAGCAAGTGACAGTGTGCCATTTTTTGTGATTAGTTTTTCCGAATCTGACAGCTTCTATTTCCTGTCCCTTGAGATGTTCAACCTTGGAGCTCAACCACTACACCATCCATGACAGGGAGGGTTGGGCAGTTAACCACCTGTTAGGAGGTTACATTGGACCTTTTCCTTAGAGAGTAGGCGGATATTTGTCCTCACTGGAATAAAGACATATTCTGGATATGGATCTACCTTCCCTTTCTGTAATGTTTCTGCCAGTAATACCATGTGTGCAGTCAGAGAAGGCCTTATCACCTGTCATAACATGCTTCATACCATTGTGAAATGAACTCATTTCACAGCAAAGGAAGTACATTGATGGGCTAATGCCCATGAAATTAACTGGTCTTCTCACCTAAGCCATCTGGTAGTGGGTGTCCTAACTGAAAGGTGAAGTGGCTTATTAAAGATTCAGTTATGGCTCCTGTTGTGATAAAACACTCTAGACGGATGGGGTTCTTTCTTACAAGACGAAGTATATACTTTGACTTGCAGACCATTCTATGGTGCAGTTTTTCTCTTGGGAGGAATATGTGTGTCCCAGAAACAAGGGACAGAAGTTATCACCCAATAATCTCAATTTCATGCATAGGACTCTCTGTTTATCACATTAGCCTTTCCAGCTTTCTTAATCTGGAATCTTTTTTTTTTTTATTTAACGTTTTTATTGGAGTATAATTGCTTTAAACTGGTGTGTTAGTTTCTGCTTTATAACAAAGTGAATGTTATACATACAAAAATATCCCCATATCTCTTCCCTCTTGTGTCTCCCTCCCTCCAACCCTCCCTATCCCACCCTTCTAGCTGGTCACAAATCACCGAGCTGATCTCCCTGTGCTATGCGACTGCTTCCCACTAGCTAGCTATTTTACATTTGGTACTGTATATGTGTCCATGCCACTCTCTCACTTTGTCACAGCTTACCCTCCCCCCTCCCCTTGTCCTCAAGTACATTCTCTAGTAGGTCTGTGTCTTTATTCCCATCTTGCCTCTAGGTTCTTCATGACATTTTTTTTTTCTTTTTCTTAGATTCCATATATATGTGTTAGCATGCAGTATTTGTTTTCCTCTTTCTGACTTCACTCTGTATGACAGACTCTAGGTCCATCCACCTCACTACAAATAAGCCAATTCTGTTTCTTTTTATGGCTGAGGAATATTCCATTGTATATATGTGCCACATCTTCTTTATCCATTCATCTGTCGATGGACACTTAGGTAGCTTCCATGTCATGGCTATTGTAAATAGAGCTGCAATGAACATTGTGGTACATGACTCTTTTTGAATTATGGTTTTCTCAGGGTATATACCCTGTAGTGGGATTGCTGGGCTGTATGGTAGTTCTATTTTTAGTTTTTTAAGGAACCTCCATACTGTTCTCCATAGTGGCAGTATCAATTTACATTCCCACCAACAGTGTATGAGGGTGCCCTTTTCTCCACAACCTCTCCAGCATTTATTGTTTATAGATTTTTTGATGATGGCCATTCTGACCGGTGTGAGATGATATCTCATTATACTTTTGATTTGCATTTCTCTAATGATTAGTGATGTTGAGCATTCTTTCATGTGTTTGTTGGCAATATGTATATCTTCTTTGGAGAAATGTCCATTTAGGTCTTCTGCCCATTTTTGGATTGGGTTGTTTGTTTTTTCGATATTGAGCTGCATGAGCTGCTTGCAAATTTTGGAGATTAATCCTTTGTCAGTTGCTTCATTTGCAAATACTTCCCCCCATTCTGAGGGTTGTCTTTTGGTCTTGTTTATGGTTTCCTTTGCTGTGCAAAAGCTTTTAAGTTTCACTAGGTCCCATTTGTTTATTTTTGTTTTTATTTCCATTTCTCCAGGAGGTGGGTCAAAAATGATCTTGCTGTGATTTATGTCATAGAGTGTTCTGCCTATGTTTTCCTCATAGAGTTTGATAGTGGCTGGTCTTACACTTAGGTCTTTAATCCATTTTTAGTTTATTTTTGTGTATGGTGTTAAGGAGTGTTCTAATTTCATTCTTTTACGTCCAGTTTTCCCAGTACCACTTATTGAAGAGGCTGTCTTTTCTCCATTGTATATTCTTGCCTCCTTTATCAAAGATAAGGTGACCATATGTGCATGGGTTTATTTCTGGGCTTTCTATCCTGTTCCATTGATCTATATTTCTGTTTTTGTGCCAGTGCCATACTGTCTTGATTACTGTAGCTTTATAGTATAGCCTGAAGTCCGGCAGCCTGATTCCTGCAGCTCTGTTTTTCTTTCTCAGGATTGCTTTGGCTATTCGGAGTCTTTTGTGCTTCCATACAAATTGTGAAATTTTTTGTTCTAGTTCTGTGAAAAATGACAGTGGTAGTTTGATAGGGATTGCATTGAATCTGTAGATTGCTTTAGGTAGTATAGTCATTTTCACAATGCTGATTCTTCCAATCCAAGAACATGGTATATCTCTCCATCTGTTTGTATCATCTTTAATTTCTTTCATCAGTGTCTTATAGTTTTCTGCATACAGGTCTTATGTCTCCTTAGGTAGGTTTATTCCTATGTATTTTATTCTTTTTGTTGCAGTGGTAAATGGGAATGTTTTCTTAATTTCACTTTCAGATTGTTCATCATTAGTGTATAGCAATGCAAGAGATTTCTGTGCATTAATTTTGTACCCTGCTACTTCACCAAATTCACTGATTAGCTCTAGTAGTTTTCTGGTGGCATCTTTAGGATTCTCTATATATAGTATCATGTCATCTGCAAACAGTGACAGCTTTACTTCTTCTTTTCCGATTTGGATTCCTCTTATTTCTTTTTCTTCTCTGATTTGTGGGTAAAACTTCCAAAACTATGTTGAATAATAGTGGTGAGAGTGGGCAACCTTGTCTTATTCCTGATCTTAGTGAAAATGGTTTCAGTTTTTCATCATTGAGGACGATGTTGGCTGTGGGTTTGTCACGTATGGCCTTTATTATGTTGAGGAAAGTTCCCTCTATGCCTACTTTCTCCAGGGTTTTTATCATAAATTGGTGTTGAATTTTGTTGAAAGCTTTCTCTGCATCTATTGAGATGATCATATGGTTTTTCTCCTTCAATTTTTTAATATGGTGTACCACATTGACTGATTTGCGTATATTGAAGAATCCTTGCATTCCTGGGATCAACGCCACTTGATCATCGTGTGTGAACCTTTTAATGTGCTGTTGGATTCTGTTTGCTAGTATTATGTTGAGGATTTTTGCATCTATGTTCATCAGTGATATTGGTCTGTAGAGTTCCTTTTTTTGTGACATCTTTGTCTGATTTTGGTATCAGAGTGGTGGTGGCCTCGTAGAATGAGTTTAGGAGTGTTCCTCCCTCTGCAGTATCTTGGAAGAGTTTGAGAAGGAGAGGTGTTAGCTCTTCTCTAAATGTTTGATAGAATTGGCCTGTGAAGCCATTCGGTCCTGGGGTTTTGTTTTTTGCAAGATTTTTAATCACAATTTCAATTTCAGTGATTGTGATTGGTCTGTTCATATTTTCTATTTCTTCCTGGTTCAATCTCAGAAGATTGTGCCTTTCTAAGAATGTGTCCATTTCTTCCAGGTTGTCCTTTTTATTGGCATAGAGTTCCTTGTAGTAATCTCTCATGATCCTTTGTATTTCTGCAGTGTCAGTTGTTACTTCCCCTTTTTCATTTCTAACTCTATTGATTTGAGTCTTCTCCCTTTTTTTCTTGATGAGTCTGGCTAATGGTTTATCAATTTTGGTTATCTTCTCAAAGAGCCAGCTTTTAGTTTTATTGATCTTTGCTATCATTTCCTTCATTTCTTTTTCATTTATTTCTGATTTGATCTTTATGATTTCTTTCCTTCTGCTAACTTAGTGGTGTTTTTGTTCTTCTTTCTCTAACTGCTTTAGGTGTAAGGTTAAGTTGTTTATTTGAGATGCTTCTTGCTTCTTAAGGTATGATTGTATTGCTATAAACTTCCCATAGGTTTTGGGTTGTCGTGTTTTCATTGTCATTTGTTCCTAGCTATTTTTTAATTTCCTCTTTGATTTCTTCAGTGAGCCCTTAGTTATTAAGTAGTTTATTGTTTAGCCTCCATGCGTTCATATTTTCTACAGACTTTTTACTGTAATTGATATTTAGTCTCATAGCTTTGTGGTCAGAAAAGATTCTTGATATGAGTTCAATTTTCTTAAATTTACCAAGCCTTGATTTGTGACCCAAGATATGATGTATACTGGACAAGGTTCCATGAGCACCTGAGAAGAAAGTGTATTCTGTTATTTTTGGATGGAACGTCCTATAAATATCAACCAAGTCCATCTTGTTTAATATATCATTTAAAGCTTGTGTCTTATTTATTTTCATTTTGGATGATCTGTCTGTTGGTGAAAGTGGGGGCTTAAAGTCCCCTACTATGATTACTGTCGATTGTTACTGTCGATTTACCCTTTTATGGCTGTTAGTATTTGCCTTATGTATTGAGGTGCTCCTATGTTGGGTGCATAAATATTTACACTTGTTATATCTTATTCTTGGATTGATCCCTTGATCATTATGTAGTGTCCTTCTTTGTCCCTTGTAAATAGTCTTTGTTTTAAGGTCTATATTGTCTGATATGAGAATTGCTACTCCAGCTTTCTTTTGATTTCCATTTGCATGGAATGTCTTTTTCCATCCCCTGAATTTCAGTCTGTATGTGTCTCTAGGTCTGAAGTGGGTCTCTTGTAGACAGCATGTATACGGGTCTTGTTCTTGTATCCATTCAGCCAGTCTATGTCTTTTGGTTGGAGCATTTAATCCATTTACATTTAAGGTAATTATCGATTTGTATGTTCTTATTACCATTTTCTTAATGTTTTGGGTTTGTTATTGTAGGTCTTTTCCTTCTCCTGTGTTTCCTGCCTAGAGAAGTTCCTTTACCATTTGTTGTAAAGCTGGTTTAGTGGTGCTGAATTCTCTTAGTGTTTGCTTGTCTGTAAAGGCTTTAATTTCTCTGTCAAATCTGAATGAGATCCTTACTGGATAGAGTAAACTTGGTTGTAGGTTTTTCCCTTTCATCACTTTAAATATGTCCTGCCAGTCCCTTCTGGCTTGAAGAGTTTCTGCTGAAAGATCAGCTGTTAACCTTATGGGGATTCCTTTATATGTTATTTGTTGTTTTTACCTTGCTGCTTTCAATATTTTTTCTTTGTATTTAATTTTTGATAGTTTGATTACTATGTTTCTTGGAGTGTTTCTCCTTGCATTTATCCTGTGTGGGACTCTCTGTGCTTCCTGGACTGGTTAACTACTTCCTTACCCATATTAGGAAAGTTTTCAACTATAATCTCTTCAAATATTTTCTCAATCCCTTTCTTTTTCTCTTCTTCCTCTGGTACCCCTATAATTCGAATGTTGGTACACTTAATATTGTCCCTGTGGTCTCTGAGACTGTCCTCAATTCTTTTCATTCTTCTTTCTTTATTCTGCTCTGCAGTAGTTATTTCCACTATTTTATCTTCCAGGTCACTTATCTTTTCTTCTGCTTTAGTTATTCTGCTATTGATCCCTTCTAGAGGATTTTTAATTTCATTTATTGTGTTGTTCATGATTGTTTCTTTGCTGTTTAGTTCTTCTACATCCTTGTTAAATGTTTCTTGTATTTTCTCCATCCTATTTCCAAGACTTTGGGTCATCTTTACTATCATTATTCTGAATTCTTTTTCAGGTAGACTGCCTATTTCCTCTTCATTTGTTAGGTCTGGTGGGTTTTTACCTTGCTCCTTCACCTGCTGTGTGGTTCTTTTTCTTTTCATTTTGCTTAACTTACTGTGTTTGTGGTCTTTTCGCAGGCTGCAGGTTCGTAGTTCCCGTTTTTTTTGGTGTCTTCCCCCAGTGGGTAAGATTGGTTCAGTGTGTTGTGTAGGCTTCCAGGTGGAGGGAAGTAGTGCCTGTGTTCTGGTGGATGAGGCTGGATCTTGTCTTTCTGGTCAGCAGGTCTACGTCTGGTGATGTGTTTTGGGGTTTCTGTGACCTTATGATTTTAGGCAGACTCTCTGCTAATGGGTGGGGTTGTGTTCCTGTCTTGCTTGTTGTTTGCCATAGGGTGTCCAGCACTGTAGCTTGCTGGTCGTTGAGTGGAGCTGGGTCTTGGCATTGAGATGGAGATCTCAGGGAGATTTTCACCGTTTGATATTACGTGGAGCTGGGAGATGTCTGGTGGACAAATGTCCTGAAATTGGCTCTCCCACCTCAGCCCCACAGCCCTGACACCTCGCTGAAGGAAGAAAGAAAGAAAAAGAGAAAATAATAAAATAAATAAAATAAAATAATTAAAATAAAAAACAATTATTAAAAATATTTTTAAGTAATTGAAAGAATGAAATAAAGAAGAGAACAACCAAGCCAAAAATAATCCACCAATGTTAATAAGCACTGAAAACTATACCAAAAAACCCCCCAAAAAACAAACAAAAAAAATTGGACAGACAGAACCCTAGGACAAATGGTAAAAGCAAAGCTATGCAGACAAAATCGCATACAGAGGCATTTGCGTACACCGTCAGAAAAAGGGAAAAAAATATATATATCTTTGCTCCCAAAGTCCACCTCCTCAATTTGGGATGATTCGTTGTCTATTCAGGTATCCCACAGATACAGGGTACATAATGTTGACTCTGGAGATTTAATCCACTGCTCCTGAGGCTGCTGGGAGAGATTTCCCTTTCTCTTCTTTGTTCGCACAGTTCCCGGGTTTCAGCTTTGGATTTGGCCCCGCCTCTGCATGTAGCTCACCTGAGGGCGTCTTTTCTTCGCTCATACAGGACAGGGTTAAAGGAGCAGCTGATTTAGGGGCTCTGGCTCACTCAGGCCGGGGGCAGGGAGGGGTACAGATGCAGGGCGAGTCTGCAGCAGCAGAGGCTGTGTGACATTACACCAGCCTGAGGTGTGCCGTGCATTCTCCCGGGGAAGTTGTCCCTGGATCACGGGACTCTGGCAGTGGCAGGCTGCATGGGCTCCCGGGAGAGGAGGTGTGGATAGTGACTTGTGCTTTCACACAGGTTTCTTGGTGGCAGCAGCAGCAGCCTTAGCATCTCATGCCCGTCTCTAGGGTCTGTGCTGATAGCGGTAGCCCCCGTCCGTTTCTGGAACTCCTTTAAGCAGCGCTCTTAATCCGCTCTCCTTGCACACCAGGAAACAAAGAGGCAAGAAAAAGTCTCTTGCCTCTTCGGCAGTTCCAGCCCTTCTCCTGGACTCCCTCCCGGCTAGCTGTGGCACACTAACCCCTTCAGGCTGTGTTCACGCAGCCCACCCCAGCCCTCTCCCTGGGATCTGACCTCCAAAGCCTGAGCCTCAGCTCCCAGCCCCCGCCCATCCTGGCGGGTGAGCAGACAAGCCTCTCATGCTGGTGAGTGCTGGTCGGCACTGATCCTCTGTGTGGAAATCTCTCTGCTTTGCCCTCTGCACCCCTGTTGCTGCTCTCTCCTCCATGGCTCTGCAGCTTCCCCCCTCCGCCACCTGCGGTCTCCACCCGCGAAGGGCCTTCCTAGTGTGTGGAAACTTTTCCTCCTTCACAGCTCCCTCCCACTGGTGCAGGTCCTATCCCTATTCTTTTGTCTCTGTTTTTTCTTTTTTCTTTTGCCCTATCCAGGTACGTGGGGAGTTTCTTGCCTTTTGGGAAGTCTGAGGTCTTCTGCCAGCGTTCAGTAGGTGTTCTGTAGGAGCTGTTCCACGTGTAGATGTATTTCTGTTGTATTTGTGGGGAGGAAGGTGATCTCCACGTCTTACTCTTCCACCATCTTGAAGCTCCTCTCCCTTATGCTTAATCTGGAATCTTTATCTCAACTTTCCTTGACCCCACTGGGAATACCAGTATATAACCACAGCTCACTTACCTTTTCTTCCCTTTACAGAGCTTACTTTTTCTGGTCAGTGTTAATCATTTCCTTGCCCATTGACTTTATTGCCCTTTTGTTATATTCTTCTGGCAAAATTACACTCCTGTTTAAACCTAACTGTCCACACATTTCCCACTTGCATCTGTGCAGATGAATGTGGCTTGACACCCTGATTGGTATCACTTTAAATTCATGGCCATGATCCTCAAGGGGGTGCCTCATGCTTTTGTGCAATCATACTACATGTCCCTAGTCCAATTTCTCTCTCTTCTCCAAAAATATTTCATATCTCTGTCTCTGCAAACTACCACAGCTCTTTCTCCTGTCCTCCCTCAATTTCCGAGTTTGATGAGACCCCTTTTTGATGTAGGCAGGAAGTGATGAATGATGTAGTCTCCTTATTTGTGTGAGTACCTACCTGGGATTCCTTCACTGACCAGTGAAACTACATTCTCTAAGATGTGTTCTGTAATTATTCTGTTACACAGTGATATCCATTATGTCCAAATTTCTATAACATTTATTTTCTGTATGTACCATGATTTTTGTCATTTATTTCTAAATCATTTTTATTGCTGTTTAATTACCTTATATCTCACACTCAGACTCTTTCTGTTCTGATTTTCACTGTCTCATCCAGTATCAATGGATTCCTTAGCTTCTCTGTGCTTGCTGTTTTACACCCAGATTTCTAATCCTTATATGAAGAAACTTTACTATAATGTCTACATTTAGGTGACTAGTAGCAATGTAAAGCAAAATGATATAGAATCAATAAACTCCAAGATGGTGAGAGTGAAAGTTAAAAGATGGGTAATAATTTGTGAATTCAGGTATGATTTACTTTAAAAGCTGAACTAAAAAATAAGAATTAGAAAATACCCATCATATTTAATATGTTAGAAGTAGGGCTGAGAAATTATTTACCTTATAAAAGGATTTTTAAATATAGAATTCACATAGCAATTTGTGAATTGACTTATCAAGAAGAAAGTTAACAAAAATTAAAATTATTTTTGAGGAACACATGAGTTGAGTCAAATAAGGTATGGTGTATTCAAAATATCTTGTCTATTTCCAGGTAATTTGCAACATTCTTTTTTTGAGGAATTAAATTTATCCTAATAATTTCAAGAACAAGTCAGTGAGTTAGCCCTGTTGTAAGGAAATTCAAATCATATAACAACCAAAGTATGAAATGAGATTACTCAACAGGTCATTAAGCAGTTTCTGTTTCTCCCTAACTTTATGCTTCTCACTAATTCCCTTAAAATATTGGAACTTTAGGATGATTATCTCTTCAGACCAAAATACTAATTGTAAGCATTAACAACTATTAGGTGCCTGAAAATAATGTCCTGTCAATGTCACTATGTCTTTTTTCCAATCATTTTTTTAAAGGAAAGCTTTATTCTTTAGTGGTTGAACTTTAATGATTTGTTTTTGAATAAATAAATCTTATTTTTATGGGTAGTTGTTGTGTTTTCAACAAAGATGCAAGATTGCTGTTCACATTCAAACTGGAGGAAAAACATACAAGTGATGACAATTCTGAGTTTAAAAACTTAAACCAAATTTTCTGTAACTTAATTTGTTATTTATATCTATCATGAGAGTCTGTAAACTTGCAACCACATGTGCTAATGTGGAAAGAACTTGGTTCAGGAGGCGAGGACTTGTTTTAAATTTGCTTAAGTAAGGGATCCTGAATTACACTTGAGACCCTTAATATAAGATTTGAAAGTCTTACTTGTTGAGTACCAATGTACCCAATATTGTTTTCTAAGTCTTTTTAATACTCAAATTGAAGTTTCAAAGAATTTGGCCTGAAAATAATGGGAATTTGAATTTATTATCTATGTTTGCACAATTACTTTCCTGTGTAATGAACACATGTTAAGGAAGGGAAGTCTCCATCTCTCCAGCTTGGGCTGTAAATGTTCTCCCTAACATCTCACCCCCTTATGTGTGCTTGAAAGTGTCATTGCAGTGTGCTTAAAAGTGTCATTCTTCCCACTCAGCACTTAAATTATTATATCGTTATAGCTTATTTCTATGTTTACCTCCTTACTTGTGTTAAAGAAATCCAGAGTTGGATAATATTTAAAGCAGGAAAAATAGATTTTTATTCAGAATCTATTGCAATAGGAGAAAAGTGACCTCAGTATAGAACCAGTCTCGATTCCTAATTGAGCATGGTCAAGTGGGGATTTATAGTCAAGGTATAGGATGGGAGTCAGTGGATAGAAAATTACTAAGAGGAAACATCAGGAGTAAATGGGAATTCTAGTCAAACCAACTGAACAGAATTCATGCTGAAGGCAGGCCAAGATGATCAGATATCATGGGTGGGGGATGAGCAATTTGATTGGATATGGAGAGTGATCAGATATTAAGGGTGGGGGATTCTCTCTGAACTGACTTAGCAAAGATCTTGCTACAACTAGGCAATACAAGCCTGACAAGAACAAGGATGGACACCAAGCTCAAGGCTTAGAGCGCTTACAAGAAACTGACTAAAGTTTTGTCAAAGAGAGAGTCTTTGTCACTAGCAAGAGGATTCCCTAAAGGCTCAGAGTATATCTATTGTCTGTTTTCTCATTTCTTAACCGCCATCTTAGTGGATGGCACATAGTGGGTGTTCAGTGATTGTTTCTGAAGTAATACATTAGGGATAGGGTATTGGCATTTACTGGGTACTAAGTATGTTAGAATACTAATTTCTTTCAAAAAAATAATCCTGGTTTTGGGGCTAGACAGACTTGGGTCTGAATCTTGAATCTAACACTAATTGTGTGACCATGTAACATTTATGTAGTTTTTGAGGATTAGTTTCCCATCTTTAAAATGGGATAATAATACTTAGCTAAAAATTTCTATGTGAGAATTAAATGTAAACAATATCTTCAATTAGCTGTATTGTAGCCACTTTGTTACATTTTTACCTTTTAGAACATTTTCCACTGGGTCATCGGGCTGCTCCCACATAAAGAACGATGGCTGTCATACAGCTTTAATCTGTATTTTAAATAACAGCTATAGAGAGTTGTAATGTAGTGAAAAATTTCCACTAACTATGTGACTTTAAGACAGTCTCAGTTATAAAATTAGAAGGCCCAACTCAATGATCTCTAAGATTTCTAGTGGTGACATTCTTGAGTTATACTCCCTACAAATCATAACCCAGAAGAATATTCATTTCAAAAACTTTGTAAGGTAGCTAAATTGACCAGTAGATTCTTTCTTACTAAAATATTAGGAACTTAGCATGCTATCCCTACTAGGAGAGTTTTTCATTAAAAAAAAAAAGAAGAGAGATGAGATGTTGAAAACCTTAATAAAGAGAGGACTGTTAATATACATTCAGATATCAGTAAGGGAAATGATTTTGAGCAGAAGGGACATCTTTCTAGTGTCCCTGTCATAAAATTTTACTTATGTAACTTATTATAACTAAGTTTAACTTGATAAAAAATACAACCCAAAGGTTTTTAGCTTCTCTGAAGAAGCATTTTACTGATTTGGTTTAGATTCTTTAGAACATTTCAGAACATCATTCAACATTTTTTAGTTCATGTTGAAAGTGGAGGAAATAAGGAAACTGTATCTTATTTCCTCACTCTTTCCCTCCTCCCCTTTCTCTCTTTCTCAATTTCTCTCGCCGTCTCCCTCTATTATCTCTATCTCTATCCATCTCTATCTTCATTCCTTTAAATTAAATAGCTAGTAGGTTTCTTTAAATATTATGAGACATAAAATAAAACTGATATATAAAATATTCTCCATCAAAATTGTTTTAAAAAAAAAGAACAGTAATGGGACATCCCTGGCAGTCAGTGGTTAAGACTTTTCCTTCCAATGCAGGGGGTGCGGGTTTGATCCCTGGTGGTGGAGCTAAGATCCTACATGCCTTGTGGCCAAAAAAGCAAAACATAAAACAGAAGCAATATTGTAACAAATTCAATAAAGATAATAAAAAATAAAAAGCAGTGGTGTGTGTTAAAAAAGAAAGAGAACAGTAACAACCCTTCCATTGTAATATATAAAAGTTTTGATTGCTCTGCCTGTAACTGATGTAATGAGATCAGCTATGTGACAGACTTGAAAGGACGAATGCTTATAAAATCAACTGCTGGATTAGTTGGTTGACATGTGTTTAAGTGGAGGCCATACACACTGAAGGTATGAAGTTTAATTTAAAAAAATAATAATTTCAATTTGTGTTATTTTACAAATAAGAATATTGTCTTATCTAAAATGTTTCATTTTGAGAGGGCAGAGAGTAGAAGCAAAAAGAAATACAATCCTGCAGCCTGTGGAACAAAAACCACATTCACAGAAACACAGACAAAATGAAAAGCCATAGGACTATGTACCAGATGAAGGAACAAGATAAAACCCCAGAAAAACAATTAAATGAACTGGAGATAGGCAAACTTCCAGAAAAGAATTCAGAATAATGAGAGTGAAGATGATCCAGGACCTCAAAAAAAGAATGGAGGAAAAGCTTGAGAAGATGCAAGACATGTTTAACAAAGGTATAGAAGAATTAAAGAAAAAACAAAGAGAGATGAACAATACAATAACCGAAATGAAAAATACACTAGAAGGAATCAATAGCACAATAACTGAGACAGAAGAATGGATAAGTGACTGGGAAGACAGAAAGGTAGAATTCACTGCTGTGGAACAGAATAAAGGAAAAAGAATGAAAAGAAATTAAGACAGCCTAAGAGACCTCTGGGACAACATTAAACACACCAACATTCACACTATAGGGGTCCCAGAAGGAGAAGAGAGAGAGAAAGGACCTGAGAAAATATTTGAAAAGATTATAGTTGAGGACTTCCCTAACATGGGGAAGGAAATAGCCACCCAAATCCAGGAAGCACAAAGAGTGTCAGGCAGGATAAACCCAAGGAGAGACATGCTGAGACACATAGTAATCAAACTGACAAAAGTTAAAGACAAAGAAAAATTATTAAGAGCAGCAAGGGAAAAACGACAAATAACATACAAGGGAACTCCTATAAGGTTAGCTGCTGATTCCTCAGCAGAAACTCTACAAACGAGAAGGGAGTGGCACGATATATTTAAGTGATGAAATGGAAAAACCTACCATAAATATTACTCTACCTGGCAAGGATCTCATTCAGATTCGACAGAAATCAAAAGCTTTACAGACAAGCAAAAGCTAAGAGAATTCAGCACCACCAAACCAGCTCTACAACAAATGCTAAAGGAGCTTCTCTAAGTGGGAAACACAAGAGAAGAAAAGGACCTACAAAAACAAACCCAAAGCAATTAAGAAAATGGTAATAGGAACATACATATCGATAATTACCTTAAATGTGAATGGATTAAATGCTCCAACCAAAAGACACAGGCTCACTGAATGGATAAAAAACATGACCCATATATATGCTGTCTACAAGAAACCCATGTCAGACCTAGAGACACAAACAGACTGAAAGTGAGGGGATGGAAAAAAGTATTACATGCTAATGTAAATCAAAAGAAAGCTGGAGTAGTAATACTCATATCAGATAAAATAGACTTTAAAATAAAGAATGTTACAAGAGGCAAGGAAGGACACTACATAATGATCAAGGGATCAATCCAAGAAGAAGATATAGCAATTCTAAATATTTATGCACCCAACATAGGAGCAACACAATACATAAGGCAAATGCTAACAGCTATAAAAGAGGAAATCGACAGTAACACACTAATAGTGGGGGACTTTAACACCTCATTTACACCAATGGACAGATCATCCAGAAAGAAAATTAATAAGGAAACACAAGCTTTAAATGACACAATAGACCAGACAGATTTAATTGATACTTATAATACATTCCATCCAAAAGTAGCAGATTACACTCAAGTGCACATGGAACATTCTCCAGGATAGATCATATGTTGGGTCACAAATCGAGCCTCAGTAAATTTAAGAAAATTGAAATCATATCAAGCATCTTTTCCAACCACAATGCTATAAGATTAGAAATCAATAACAGGGAAAAAAAACATAAAAAACACAAACACATAGATGCTAAACAAAACGTTACTAAATAACCAAGAGATCACTGAAGAAATCAAAGAGGAAATCGAAACATACCTAGACACAAGTGACAATGAAAACACTATGATCCAAAACCTAAGGGATGCAGCAAAAGCAGTTCTAAGAGGGAAGTTTATAGCAATACAATCCTACCTCAAGAAACAAGAAAATTCTCAAATAAACAATCTAACCTTACACCTAAAGGAACTAGAGAAAGAAGAACAAACAAAACCCAAAGTTAGTAGAAGGAAAGAAATCATAAATATCAGAGCAGAAATAAATGAAACATAAACAAAGAAAACAATAGCAAAGATCAATAAAACTAAAATCTGGTTCTTTGAGAAAATAAACAAAATTGATAAACCTTTAGCCAGACTCATCAAGAAAAAGAGGGAGAAGACTCAAATCAATAAAATTAGAAATGAAAAAGGAGAAGTTACAATGGACACCACAGAAATACAAAGCATCCTAAGAGACGACTGAAAGCAATTCTATGCCAATAAAATGGACAGCCTGGAAAAAATGGACAAATTCTTAGAAAGGTGTAACCTTCCAAGACTAAACCAGGAACTCATAGAAAATATGAACAGACCAATCACAAGTAATGAAATTGAAACTGTGTTTAAAAATCTTCCAACAACAACAAGCAAAAGTCCAGGACCCAATGGCTTCACAGGTGAATTCTATCAAACATTTAGAGAGGAGCTAACACCCATCCTTCTCAAACTCTTCCAACACGTTGCAGAGGAAGGAACACTCCCAGAGTCGTTCTACGAGGCCACCATCACCCTGATACCAAAACCAGACAGAGATACTACAAAAAAAGAAAATTACAGACCAATATCACTGATGACTATAGATGCAAAAATCATCAACAAAATCTTAGCAAACTAAATCCAACAACACATTAAAAGGATCATACACCATGATCAAGTGGAATTTATCCCAGGAATGCAAGGATTCTTCAATATTGGCAAATCAATCAATGTGATACACCATGTTAACAAATTGAAGAATAAAAACCATATGATCATCTCAATGGATGCAGAAAAAGCTTTTCACAAAATTCAACACCGATTTATGATAAGAACTCTTTCGAAAGTAGGCATAGAGGGACCTTACCTCAGCATAATAAAGGTCACATATGACAAACCCACAGCAAACATCGTTCTCAATGGTGAAAAACTGAAAGCATTTCCTCTAGGATCAGGAACAAGACAAAGGAGGTCCACTCCCACCAGTATTATTCAACATAGTTTTGGAAGTCCTGGCCATGGCAATCAGAGAAGAAAAAGAAATAAAAGGAATACAAATTGGAAAAGAAGAAGTAGCACTGTCACTGTTTGCAGATGACATGATACTATACATAGAAAATCCTAAAGATGCCACCAGAAAACTACTAGCACTAATCAATGAACTTGGTAAAGTTGTAGGATACAAAAGTAATGCACAGGAATCTCTTGAGTTCCTATACACTAACAACAAAAGATCAGAAAGGGAAATTTAGGAAACAACCCCATTCACCATTGCAAGAAAGAGAATAAAATACATAGGAATAAAACCTGCCTAAGGAGGTAAAAGACCTGTACTCAGAAAACTATAAGACACTGATGAAAGAAATCAAAGATGACACAAACAGATGGAGAAATATACCATGTTCTTGGATTGGAAGAATTAATATTGTGAAAATGAATATACTACCCAAAACAATCTACAGATTCAATGCAATCCCTATCAAATTACCAATGGCATTTTTTACAGAAATAGGAAAAAATATCTTAAAATTTTTATGGAGCCAAAAAATACCCTAAATAGCCAAAACAATCTTGAGGGAAAAAAACTGAGCTGAAGGAATCAAGTTCCTTGGCTTCAGACTATACTACAAAGCTACCGTAATCCAGACAATATGCTACTGGCACAAAAACAGAAATATACGTCAATGGAACATGATAGAAAGCCAAGAGATAAACCCACACACCTATGGTCAACTAATCTATGACAAAGGAGGCAAGGATATACAATGGAGAAAAGGCAGTCTCTTCAATAAGTGGTGCTGAGATAACTGGGCAGGTACATGTAAAAGAATGAAATTAGAACACTCCCTAACACCATACACAGAAATAAACTCAAAATGGATTAATGGCCTAAATGTAAGACTGGACACTATAGAACTCTTAGAGGGAAACATAGTAAGAACACTTGACATACCTCACAGCAAGACCTTTTTTGACCCATCTCCTAGAGTAATGGAAATAAAAACAAAAATAAACAAACGGGCTCTAATGTAACTCAAAAGCTTTTGCACAGCAAAGGAAACTATAAACAAGATGAAAAGACAACTCTCAGAATGGGGGAAGATATTTGCAAACGAATCAACAGACATAAGATTAGTCCCCGAAATATATAAACAACTCATGCAGCTCAGTATTAAAAAAACATGCAACCCAATCCAGAAAATGGTCAGAGACCTAAATAGACATTTCTGCAAAGAAGACATACAGATGGCAAAGAGGCACATGAAAAGCTTCTTAACATCACTAATTATCAGAGAAATGGAAATCAAAACTACAAAGAGGTATCACCTCACACCAGTCAGAATGGCTATCATCAAAAAATCTACAAACAATAAATGCTGGAGAGGCTGTGGAGAAAAGGGAACCCTCTTGCACTGTTGGTGGAATGTAAATTGATACAGCCACTATGGAGAACAGTATGGAGGTTCCTTAAAAAACTGAGAATAGAATTACCATATGACCCAGCAATCCCACTACTGAGCATATACCCAGAGAAAACCATAATTCAAAAAGACAGATGCACCCCAATGTTTATTGCAGCAGTATTTACAATAGCTAGGCCATGGAATCAACCCAAATGCCCATAGACAGACAAACAGATAAGAAGATGTGGTTTATATATACAGTGGAATATTACTCAGCCATTATAAGGAATGAAATTGCATCATTTGTAGAGACACGGTTGGACCTAGAGACTGTCATGCAACGTGAAGTAAGTCAGAAAGAGAAAAACAAGTATCGTATATTAACGCATATATGTGGAATCTAGAAATATGGTTCAGATGAACCAGTTTGCGAGGCAGAAATAGAGACACAGATGTAGAGAATAAATGTATGGACACCAAGGGGAGAAAGCTTGGAGGTGGGTGTTGGTGGGATGAATTGGGAGATTGAGATTGACATATATACAGTAATGTGTATAAGATAGATGAAAGAAAGAAAAAAAAGGAAGGAAGGAAGGAAGGAAGGAAGGAAAAAAAAATCAACAGGTCTCTGTGATTTAATCAACTTATCAGTAATCAAAACTCTTCCTTGGGAACCTAAACATGAGCTGGCATTTTGTGATTTAAAATTAGCTTTTCAGATGCAAACTATTATATACAGAATTGATAAACAAGGTCCTATTGTATAAGACAGGGAACTATATAAAAAATAAATAAATAAAAAAAATGTTTCATTTTGTAGTAGGATATTAAATTTAGGTAACACTATGACAGTTTAATGTAACAGGATTAGAAAATAGCATATTATAGTGGAAAGAAGTATAAATTCTGGAGTCATTATTTTTAGCTGTGGCTCTGTTCGCAGTTTACTGTGTGACATGTGTACAGACACATTCTCTTGTTAAATCACATAATTTTTTTTTTTTTTTTTTGCGGTACGCGGGCCTCTGACCGTTGTGGCCTCTCCCGTTGTGGAGCACAGGCTCCGAGGCATGGCTCACGGGCCCAGCTGCTCCGTGGCACGTGGGATCTTCCCGGACTGGGACATGAACCCGCGTCCCCTGCGTCGGCAGGCGGACTCTCAACTACTGCGCCACGAGGGAAGCCCAAATCACGTAATCTTTATGCTCCCTTCTACACTGTCATTATTCTACTTGGGTTGAACTCAGAAGACCAAAACCCTAGATGTTAGAATACTTTAGTTCTAAAAATCTGGGCTGTACATGGCGGCAAGCAGCCTATCTATGAGTGTGACTTACATATAAGTATCTTTTCATTGACACATGTATAAAATCTGACTTTTAGATATGGTTTAGGAAATAACAAAGACAAGCATTGTCTTCTTTAAAAGATGACTGCAATTCTACAGATTAATAAAATAATTAATAAAATAATACGTAAACAACTTCAAACCAATAAATTAGACAACTTAGGTAAAATGGGTAACTTCTGTGAAAAACACAAGTTATCAAAAGTCACTCAAGAAGAAAAAGATCATCTGAATAGCCCTGTATCTATTATAGAAGTTGAAATTGTAATTAATTTTTTTTCCATGTAGAAACTTCAGGTACAGATGGCTTCACTGGTGAATTCTACTGAACATTTGAGGAAGAAATAAACCAATTCTTCGGAAATACTTCCAAAAATCCAAGAGGAGGGAATACTTTTGAACTTTTTCTATGAGGCCAGAATTACCATGATACCAAAACCCTGGATGTCTTATGACGGTGAATATGAGATCTTGCCAATTTCTGTTAAACATGTTTGACACTATTCAGAAGAACATTTGCTCTGAAAAAAAACGAAGAATCAAGCAATCTAACTTAGTAAAACAGAAATGCAGTAGTGCAATCTGTAATGTCCCATCTGTTATAGGAAGTTTTATTAGGAACCGGCTCTTGAGCAAGCCACTACGTGCTACTAGAGATGGAAGCAATTGATAGATGCTTTACTGCGTGGCTTTTATTCCCTTTTAGTCAATCCACTATAAACATTCATGAGGGAAGAGAACTTAGTCCTTAGCTATCAAACCTCTTGAATTTTTTTCCTATCAGTATTCATAGTGTAAATTCATATTTTCTTGTGTAAGTATATAAGTTATTTAAGTTGTATATTTCCAAAACAATGTTAAATAATTACGGTGATCATGAACATGTTTGACTTGTTCCTGATTCTAACAGAAATGTTTCTAGGATTACTATCGATAAACATGATGTTGGCTCATGGTTTGAAATTATATATATAAAATATATAATATTTATCTTTTGTAAGTCAAAGATCTATTCTTGACACCTATTCCTTTGTTTATTCACTTATTCATTCATTCATTGTGGTAAGAACATTTAACATACATGAGATCTACCCTTTTAACAAAATTTTAAGTGTACAATACAGTAATGATAACTTTAGGCACGATGTACAGAAGATCTCTAGAACTTATTCATCTTGCTTAAATGAAAATTCATATAGCTGGTTAAATAGCAATTCCATATTTCCCCACTCCCAGCCCCTGGCAATTCCACTATTCTGCTCTTTGCTTCTGTGAATTTGATTCTTTTAGATACCTCATATGAGTGGAATAATACAGTATTCGTCCTTATGTGACTGACTTATATCACCTAGCTTAATGTACTCCTGATTTATACATGTTGTTACATATTGCAGGATTTCCTTCTTTTTTAAGGCTGTATAATATTGCATTATATGTATGTTCCACATTTTATTTATGTATCCAGGACCAGATGACTTTACTTGTGAGTTCTACTAAATATTTTAAAAAGTATTAATGCCAATCCATCCCAAATTCTTCCCAAAAATACTGAAGAGGAGGGAATACTTCCAAACTCATTTTATGAGGGCAGCATTGCTCTGATACCAAAGCCAGATAAAGCCACTACAAAAAAAACTATGTGCCAATATCCCCAGTGACCATAGGTGCAAAAACTCTCAATAAAATACTAGCAAACTCAATTCAGTAATACATTACAAGGCTCACACATCATGATTTATCCTTGGGATATGAGGATGGGTCCACATGTGCAAATCAATTAATATGATGCACCATATTAACAGAATGAAGGATAAGAACCACATGATCATATCAATAGATGCAGAAAAGCATTTGACAGAATTCAACACACTTACATGACAAAAACCCTCAACAAACTAGGAATGGAAAGATATTACCTCAGCATAGTAAAGGCCTTGTATGAAAAGCCCACAGTTAACATCTTAACACTAAAAAACTAAAAGCTTTTCCTCTAAGATAAGGAACAAGGCAAGGGTGTCCTCTCTGACCACTTTTATTCAACACAGTGCTGGGAGTCCTACCAGAGCAATTAGGCTCTTAAATGTTTTTACACTCCTGTTAAGGATCCAGAATACTGTAATTTTCCATGAGAAAATCTTGTGGGTTTAAAAGCTCATAAATTCTGGAGAGGGTTTGAACCAATTACTGAGAGACCATACTGTGACTCAGCTTTCATATTTCTTTCTCACTAAGGGCATAGGGTCTTTTGTATGTGGCCCAGAGCAAAAAAGGTTTAGAATATTTTCATAACAAGTGGTTCCTAAAAGTGTTTTTAGGGCCAGTGGAAAGAGTTCTCATCTTTTATCTACTATGACAATCATCTCTCCAAGGTTCTAGTCTCTAAGATAGTAAATTATTATAATTCTTACACTGGCTTCATCCTCTGAAGCAAATACTTTATAATTTAAATCATATGCAAAAAGTTTCACTACCTTTCAACACAACAGGCATCTATTTCCTCTGATTCACTTGTTTTGCTGTTTATTCACCTGTGATCTCTAACTAGGGAAGCATGTAAAGATTTCTAAAAGTAAATGTGGAATCTATTGAATATTTTATTAGTCCTATCTAGTAAAAATAAAGAAGTTTGAAATAAAACGGCTACATTATCTGGTTCCATAAATTTTATTTTCCTACATACAAAAGCAAATTTTAGGTGCATGCTATTAAGGGAAAGGTTGTATTACACCAGCCTGCATATCTTACAAGGCTCATAATCACATTATAGGTGGCATGTGGAAGGTGAATACTTTGCAGCAGCAACCAGTCCTTTTGAACATCTGTTTCTGAAAAAAAAAATAACAAAAAGTTCTGAAATTAAATATTTCTAGAATTACTTATTTTTATTTTTAACCTGATTGTATTTTAACAGTAATATTTGCTTTTAAAATTCAAAACTTGAGAATGTCTTCTCAGTAATACAAGTGATGAGTGACACCCAACTCTATATTATTGTCATTACCAGGAAATATTATATTAAGAAATGAAAGGTTTTATGAATCTATGAGTTGCAGTCCAACTTCATTTTCTCAATGTATAAACGCTAGAATACAAAGAGTCATTTTTAATCAGGCCTTGTCAACTATCTCCTTAAGCTGGGCAAAATATTTGATATGTTGGGAAGAACAATGGCTCTATATCTGTCACTTTGAAGTTTGAAGCCTTGTTTTGTTGCTTATCAGCAATTTCTGGTAAATCACTTAACCTATCTCATGCTTAAATTCTCTCATTTTTATGTGGATTACTACCCTGCAAGATAGTTTAAAAAATTATAATAGTATATAAAAATCCTTTGACATAGGGCCTTTCATGGCCTTGAAAAATGCTATTATTATTTATGTGGCTATAGTATCTGAAGTTGATTATTCATTCTTTGGTTTATACCACTCTTGATTGTTTTGGCACCTTTCTACATGAAATGCCAGAGGCAAAAATGACCTTGGAGGTTACCTAGTTGCCACTATCTCCCTACTTGTTTTTAACATATTTATTGGAGTATAATTGCTTTACCATGGTGTGTTAGTTTCTGCTTTATAACAAAGTGAATCAGCTCTACGTATACATATATTCCCATATCTCCTCCCTCTTGTGTCTCCCTCCCATCCTCCCTATCCCACATCTCTAGGGGGTCACAAAGCACCGAGCTGATCTCCCTGTGCTATGCGGCTGCTTCTCACTAGCTATCGGTTTTACATTCGGTAGTATATATAAGTCCATGTCACTCTCTCACTTTGTCCCAGCTTACCCTTCCCCCTCCCCGTGTCCTCAAGTCCATTCTCTATGTCTGCATCTCTATCCCTGTCCTGCCTCTACCATTTTTTTTTTTTTAGATTCCATATATATGTGTTAGCATACAGTATGTGTTTTTCTCTTTCTGACTTACTTCACTCTGTATGACAGACTCTAGGTCCATCCACCTCACTACAAATAACTCAATTTCATTTCTTTTTGTGGCTGAGTACTATTTCATTGTGTATATATGCCACATCTTCTTTATCCATTCATCTGTTGATGGACACTTAGGTTGCTTCCATGTCCTGGCTATTGTAATAGAGCTGTAATGAACAATTTGGTACATGACTCTTTTTGAATTATGGTTTTCTCAGGGTATATGCCCAGTAGTGGGATTGCTGGGTCACATGGTAGTTCTATTTTTAGTTTTTTGTTTGTTTGTGTGTTTGTTTTTTTGCGGTATACAGGACTCTCACTGTTGTGGCCTCTCCCGTGGCGGAGCACAGGCTCTGGACGCGCAGGCTCAGCGGCCATGGCTCATGGGCCCAGCTTCTCTGTGGCACGTGGGATCTTCCTGGACCAGGGCATGAACCCGTGTCCCCTGCATCGGCAGGCGGACCCTCAACCACTGCACCACCAGGGAAGCCCTATTTTTAGTTTTTTAAGGAAGCTCAATATTGTTCTCCATAGTGGCTCTAACAATTCACATTCCCACCAACAGTGCAAGAGGGTTCCCTTTTCTCCACACCCTCTCCAGCATTTATTGTTTGTAGATTTTTTGATGATGGCCGTTCTGACTGGTGTGAGGTGATACCTTGTGTAGTTTTGATTTGCATTTCTCTAATGATTAGTGATGCTGAGCATTCTTTCATGTGTTTGTTGGCAATCTATATCTTCTTTGGAGAAATGTATATTTAGGTCTTATTGAGCTGCATGAGCTGCTTGTAAATTTTGGAGATTAATCCTTTGTCAGTTGCTTCATTTGCAAATATTTTCTCCCATTCTGAGGGTTGTCTTTTCGTCTTGTTTATGGTTTCCTTTGCTGTGCAAAAGCTTTTAAGTTTCATTAGGTCCCATTTGTTTATTTTTGTCTCTATGTCCATTTCTCTAGGAGGTGGGTCAAAAAGGATCTTGCTGTGATTTATGTCATAGAGTGTTCTGCCTGTGTTTTCCTCTAAGAGTTTTATAGCGTCTGGCCTCACACTTAGATTTTTAATCCATTTTGAGTTTATTTTTGTGTATGGTGTTAGGGAGTGTTCTAATTTCATTCTTTTACATGTAGCTGTCCAATTTTCCCAGCACCACTTATTGAAGAGGCTGTCTTTTCTCCATTGTATATTATTGCCTCCTTTATCAAAATTAAGGTGACCATATGTGTGTGGATTTATCTCTGGGCTTTCTATCCTGTTCCATTGATCTATATTTCTGTTTTTGTGCCAGTACCATACTGTATTGATTACTGTAGCTTTGTCCTATAGTCTGAAGTCAGGGAGCCTGATTCCTCCAGCTCCGTTTTTCATTCTCAAGATTGCTTTGTCTGTTCGGTGTCTTTTGTGTTTCCATACAAACTGTGAAGTCTTTTGTTCTAGTTCTGTGGAAAATGCCAGTGGCAATTTGATAGGGATTGCATTGAATCTGTAGATTGCTTTGGGTAGTATAGTCATTGTCACAATATTGATTCTTCCAATCCAAGAACATTGTATATCTCTCCATCTGTTTGTATCATCTTTAATTTCTTTCATCAGTGTCTTATAGTTTTCTGCATACAGGTCTTTTGTCTCCTTAGGTAGATTTATTCCTATGTATTTTATTCTTTATGTTGCAGTGGTAAATGGGAGTGTTCCTTCATTTCAGATTTTTCATCATTAGTGTCTAGGAATGCAAGACATTTTTGTGCATTCATTTTGTATCCTGCTACTTTACCAAATTCATTGATTAGCTCTAGTAGTTTTCTGGTAGCATCTTTATGATTCTACATGTGTAGTATCATGCCATCTGCAGTGACAGCTTTACTACTTCTTTTCCAATTTGGATTCCATTTATTTATTTTTCTTCTCTGATTGCTGTGGTGAAAACTTCCACAACTATGTGAACAATAGTGGTAAGAGTGGACAACCTTGTCTTGCTCCTGATCTAGTGGAAATGGTTTCAGTTTTTCACAACTGAGAAGATGCTGGCTGTGGGTTTGCCACATATGGCCTTTAATATGTTGAGGTAACTTCCCTTTATGCCTACTTTCTGGAGGGTTTTTATCATAAATGGGTGTTGAATTTTGTCGAAAGCTTTTTCTGCATCTATTGAGATAATCACGTGGTTTTTCTCCTTTAGTTTGTTAATATGATGTATCACATTGATTGATTTGCATATATTGAAGAATCCTTGCATTCCTGGGATAAACCCTACTTGATCATGGTGTATGATCCTTTTAATGTGCTGTTGGATTCTGTTTGCTAGTATTTTGTTAAGGATTTTTACATCTATGTTCATCAGTGATTTTGGCCTGTAGTTTTCTTTCTTTGTGACATCCTTGTCTGGTTTTGGTATCAGGGTGATGGTGGCCTCGTAGAATGAATTTGGGAGTGTTCCTCCCTCTGCTATATTTTGGAAGAGTTTGAGAAGGATAGGTGTTAGCTCTCTAAATATTTGATAGAATTCTCCTGTGAAGCCATCTGGTCCTGGGCTTTTGTTTGTTGGAATATTTTTAATCACAGTCTCAATTTCAGTGCTTGTGATTGGTCTGTTTATATTTTCTATTTCTTCCTGGTTCAGTCTCGGAAGCTTGTGCTTTTCTAAGAATTTGTCCATTTCTTCCGGGTTGTCCATTTTATTGGCATATTGTTGATTGTAGTAATCTCTCATGATCCTTTGTATTTCTGCAGTGTCAGTTGTTACTTCTCATTTTTCATTTCTAATTCTGCTGATTTGAGTCTTCTCCCCTTTTTTCTTAATGAGTCTGGCTCATGGTTTATCAATTTTGTTTATCTTCTCAAAGAACCAGCTTTTAGTTTTATTGATTTTTGCTATTGTTTCCTTCATTTTTTTTCCATTTATTTCTGATCTGATCTTTATGATTTCTTTCCTTCTGCTAACCTTGCGGGGTTTTTTTCTTCTTTCTCTAATTGCTGTCTTTAGTTATAAGGTTAGGTTGTTTATTTGAGATATTTCTTGTTTCTTGAGGTAGGATTGTATTGCTATAAACTTCTCTCTTGGAACTGCTTTTGCTGCATCCCATAGGTTTTGAGTTGTCGTGTTTTCATTGTCATTTGTTTCTAGGTGTTTTGTGATTTCTTCAGTGATCTCTTGGTTATTTAGTAATGTATTGTTTAGCCTCCATGTGTTTGTATCTTTTTTACAGATTTTTTCCTGTAATCGATATCTAGTCTTATAGCTTTGTGGTCAGAATAGATACGTGATACGATTTCAGTTTTCTTAAATTTACCAAGGGTTGACTTGTGACCCAAGATATTATCTATCCTGGAGAATGTTCCATGAGCCCTTGAGAAGAAAGGGTATTCTGTTGTTTTTGGATGGAATGTCCTATAAATATCAGTAAGTCCATCTTGTTTAATGTATCCTTTAAAGCTTGTGTTTCCTTATTTTCTGTCTGGATGATCTGTCCATTGGTGAAAATGGGGTGTTAAAGTCACCTAGTATTATTGTTTTACTGTCGATTTCCCCTTTTATGGCTGTTAGCATTTGCCTTAAGTATTGAAGTGCTCCTATGCTGGGTGCATAAATATTTACAATTGTTATATCTTCTTCTTGGGTTGATCCCTTGATCATTGTTTTGTGTCCTTCTTTTTCTCTTGTAATAGTCTTTATTTTAAAGTCTATTTTGTGTGATATGAGAATTGCTACTCCAGGTTTCTTTTGATTTCCATTTGCATGGAATGTCTTTTTCCATCCCCTCACTTTCAGTCTATATGTGTCCCTAGGTCTGAAGTGGGTCTCTTGTAGACAGAATATATACAGGTCTTGTTTTTGTATCCATTCAGCCAGTCTGTGTCTTTTGGTTGGAGCATTTAATCCACTTACATTTAAGGTAGTTATCAACATGTATATTCCTATTACCATTTTCTTAATTGTTTTGGGTTTGTTATTGTAGGCCTTTTCCTTCTCTTGTGTTTCCTGCCTAGAGAAGTTCCTCTAGCATTTGTTGCAAAGCTGGTTTGATGGTGCTGAATTCTCTTAGCTTTTGCTTCTCTGTAAAGGTTTTAATTTCTCCATCGAATCTGAATGAGATCCCTGCTGGCTAGACTAATCTTGGTGTAGGTTTTTCCCTTTCATCACTTTCAATATGTCCTGCCACCCCCTTCTGGCTTGCAGGATTTCTGCTGAAAGATCAGCTATTAACCTTTTGGGGATTCTCTTGTATGTTATTTGTTGTTTTTCCCTTGCTGCTTTTAATATTTTTTCTTTGTATTTAATTTTTGATAGTTTGATTAATACGTGTGTTGGCATTTTTGTCCTTGGATTTATCCTGTATGGGACTCTGCGCTTCCTGGATTTGATTAACTATTTCCTTTCCTATATTAGGGATGTTTTCAAGTATAATCTCTTCAAATATTTTCTCATTCCCTTTCTTTTTCTCTTCTTCTTCTGGGACCCCTATAATTCGAATGTTGGTGTGTTTAATGTTTTTCCTGAGATCTCTGAGACTGTCCTCAATTCTTTTCATTATTTTTTCTGTATTCTGCTCTGCAGTAGTTATTTCCACTATTTTATCTTCCAGGTTACTTATCCCTTCTTCTGCCTCAGTTATTCTGCTACTGATTCCTTCTAGAGAATTTTTAATTTCATTTCTTGTGTTGTTCATCATTGTTTGCTCTTTAGTTCTTGTAGGTCCTTGTTAAACGTTTCTTTTATTTTCTCCATTCTATTTCCAAGATTTTGGATCATCTTTACTATGATTACTCTGAATTCTCTTTCATGTAGACTGCTTATTTTCTATTCATTTGTTTAGTCTGGTTGGTTTTTACCTTGCTCCTTCATCTGCTGTGTGTTTCTCTGTCTTATTTTGCTTAACTTACTGTGTTAGGGCTCTCCTTTACTCAGGCTGCTAGTTTGTAGTTCCTGTTGTTTTTGGTGTCTGCCCCCAGTGGCTAAGGTTGGTTCATTGGGTTTTGTAGGCTTCCTGGTGGAGGGAACTAGTACCTGTGTTCTGGTGCATGAGGCTGGATCTTGTGTTTCTGGTGGGCAGGTCTGTGTCATAGGTGTGTTTTGTGTTGTCTGTGATCTTAGTATGATTTTAGGCAGCCTCTCTGCTAATGGGTGGGTTATGTTCCTGTCTTGCTAGTTGTTTGGCTTAGGGTGTCCAGCACTGTAGCTTGCTGGTCGTTGAGTGGAGCTGGGTCTTAACGGTGAGATGGAGATCTCTTGGAGAGCTTTCGCTCTTTGATATTATGGGGAGCTGAGAGGTCTCTGGTGGACCAATGTCCTGAACTCTGCTCTCCCACCTCACAGGCACAGGCCTAACACCCGGCTGGAGCACCAACACACTGTCAGCCACATGGCTCAGAAGAAAAGGGAGAAAAAAAGAAAGAAAGAAAGAAAGAATAAAATAAAGTTATTAAAATAAAAAATATTTATTAAAAATAAAAAAAATTAAAAGGCAATAAAAAACGAAAGAAAGAAAGAAAGAAGAGGGCAACCAAACCAAAACACACATCCACCAATGATAACAAGTGCTAAAAACTATACAAAAAAACAAAAACAAAAACAAAACGAAACAACACAAACAAAAAAATGGACAGACAGAACCCTAGGACAGATAGTAAAAGCAAAGCTATACAGACAATATCACACAAAGAAACATACACTTACACACTCACAAAAAGAGAATAAGGGGAAAAAATATATATATCATTGCTCCCAAAGTCCACTGCCTCAATTTTGAGATGATTCATTGTCTATTCTGGTATTCTACAGATGCAGTACATCAAGTTGATTGTGGAGATTTAATCCACTGCTCCTGAGGCTGCTGGGAGAGATTTCCCTTTCTCTTCTTTGTTTGCACAGCTCCTGGTGTTCAGCTTTAGATTTGACCCCGCCTCTGCATGTAAGTCGCCTGAGGGCGTATATTCTTTGCTCAGACAGGATGCAGTTAAATTAACAGCTGATTAGGGGGCTCTGGCTCACTGAGGCTGGGGGGAGGGCGGGATACAGGTTGAGGGGCAAGCCTGCGGAGGCAGAGGTTGGCATGATGTTGCAGCAGCCTGAGGCATGCCATGTGATCTCCTGGGGAAGTTGTCCCTGGATCACGTGACCCTGGCAGTGGGGGACTGCACAGGCTCCTGGGAGGGGAGGTGTGGATAGTGACCTGTGTTTGCACACAGGCTTCTTGGTGGCCGCAGCAGCAACCTTAGTGTTTCATGCCCATCTCTGGTGTGAGCGCTGATAGCCGCAGCTTGTGCCCATCTCCGGAGCTTGTCTAGGCGGTGCTGTGAATCCCCTCTCCTTGCACACCCTGAAACAATGGTCTCTTGCCTCTTAGGCCATTCCAGACTTTTTCCAGGACTCCCTCCTGGCTAGTTGTGGCGCACTAGTCCCCTTCAGGCTGTGTTCTTGCAGCCAACCCCAGTCCTCTCCCTAGGATCTGACCTCCAAAGCCCAAGCCTCAGCTCCCAGCCCCCACCCACCCCGGGGGGTGAGCAGACAAGCCTCTTGGGCTGGTGAGTGCTGGTCGGCACTGATCCTCTGTGCGGGAATCTCTCCGCTTTGCCCTCTGCCCCCCTGTTACTGCGCTCTTCTCCGTGGCTCCAAAGCTTCCCCTCTGCCACCCCTCAGTCTCTGCCAGTGAAGGGGCTTCCTAATGTGTGGTAACTTTTCTTCCTTCACAGCTCCCTCCCAGAGGTGCAGGTCCTGTCCCTATTCTTTTGTCTGTGTTTTTTCTTTTTTCTTTTGCCCTACCCAGGTACATAGGGAGTTTCTTGCCTTTTGGGAAGTCTGAGGTCTTCTGCCAGTGTTCAGTAGGTGCTCTGTAGGAGTTGTTCCACATGTAGGTATATTTCTGATGTATTTGTGAGGTGGAAGGTGATCTCCACTACTTACTCTTCCAACATCTTGAAGGACTCCTAACTCCCTAATTTTATAGATAAAAGGAAATTGTCGTCATGATGTTAAGAGCTATCCAAGGTCACATAGTGAATTAGCAGTACAGCTAGTACCAGAACTCAAATCCTTGGCTCTAATTCCTGTTTTTTCTACATTACTTCCAGTAAAATGTTCTACTTTACCTATAGAAGTAAAAAACAAACAAACAAAGAAACACACACACACACACACACACACACACACACACACACACAAACACAACAACAAAACATGTGATTAACTTTCTCCCGTCAGAACTTATACTTTTCCTATCTGGTAAAATCATGTCCAGGTCACCCAGTAGGGACAGTTGGCTCTTAACTGGAGGATAGTTTGACATTTGTTTATTTGTTTGTCTTGTGCATTGTAGTCATTTGCAGCTTTGTGATGATTTCCCAGTGTTATTTTTTCTTAAAATATTAAGTTGGAAGAATTTAAACTGCCATGCAATATGAAGGTCAGCATGTCCTTTAGCTTTCTACTGAAAGGTTCTAAAAGTTTTTCTATTAATGTTAGTGATGATCTATTTTTTTATAACTCCATTTTGACTTAAAGTTATGAGAAAATCAGTGCTTTTGTCCAAAATGTTTAGCATGGCTCACCTGGAGGCAATATTTCTATCACTGTGTATTTGATTTCATGAAATTCATTCTGCATTGACAATACAGTTTGAATGTCTTTTTACTAGAGAAATCACATTATATGTTACTCTGAGGATTGAAAAATGGCTTTCATTAGAACCCTATTTCTGATTTCCAAAGACCTTGCAATTCTGACATGGGATTGTGTGTAAGATTTCCCATCTGCGTTTTCTTATACTGCAGCACTGACAATATCTCAGTTTGAGAAAAGATCAGTGCACTTGAACATCTTCTGGTTCTGAAGGAGACATTTCATAAGTTAGATAATCTTTTCTCATTCTTAAAGATAGCTGAATTGAGAGGTTGATTGTAGCTGTTCTTATATATCTATCTGTGTGATCAGTAGAACCAGAGTTCTGGAAGTATCTAAAGCCATATGGGTAAAAGAGGGTAAGCGAAACCTTACCAGTTTAAATGGGTGTCTCTTCTAAATCAGTTCTCTATATATGGGAAGTAAGAAAAGGAACTATACTGAATTAAAAACCGAAGTTTACTAGAGAAATAAAAGCTAAAAATGTAGTATCACCAGATTCCAAACATGAGGACAACTGGGACTTAAAGAACATTCAAGCCTATCTTCAATAGTCTGTGTCACATTTTGCCCACTAACCTTGATTTTGCCAACATTCTGTGTCTCCAAAGCATTATTGAACTAACACTAGTGGTCCCTTAAGTTGTGCACAGTGTCAGTATAAAATTTGCTTACTTCCTTAAAAGAATCACTAATAGAATTAAAAAATATCTTTCTGGTAACTATTAAGAGCATTAATAAATGGCAAAATTGTATATTATCACAACCAAAATAGGTTTCCATGGGAACAAATAGAAAAGGAGCTTGATAAAATGAAAAAAAATTTTTAATGGTTTTTCTTTAATGCTCAACCTTTAGTCCCTGAGCTGATGACATATTACGTTTATATGAGCAAATTTATGATAGATTAGTGAAGCATTTTTAAGAATTCTCTGCTGGCAAATAATACATTAATCTCATTTAATTCTCATACACTACTTAGTGTTAAGTACTATTATTCCATTTTACAAATAAAGAAACAGACTCGAAGAGGTTAAATGACTTGCTCAATTTTGCATTTACAATTTGAGCAAAGTCTAATGGAATCTACAGCCTGAAGTGTAAAGGTTTGAATTGTATATGTGAAGAAAATAATTGTGATGATAGTAGCACAGTTGACCCTTGAAAAACATGAAGATTAGGAGCACCAACCCCCCAACTCCCACATTCAAAAATCCATCTATTACTTTTGATTCTCTGGAAACTTAACATTAATAGCTTACTATTGACCAGAAGCCTTACAGATAACATAAACAGTCAATTAGCACATATTTTGTATGTCATATGTATTATGTACTGTATTCTCACATTGAAGTAAGCTAGAGAAAAGGAAATGTTATTAAGAAAATCATAAGGAAGAGAAAATACTTTTATAGTGCTGTGCTGTACTTATCAATACTGTCAGTTTACATTATCTGTTTACAAGATGAATTGTCTGTCAGTACCTACATCAACATTGTTTTATATGATACAAAACACTTAGATGTTACATGTATTACTGACACTAGACATCAAAAATGAAAAAATAAGATGAAAATTTATAATGACATGCATTGATAATGCAGAAGCAGCAATACGATTGCTTCATGGTCGTCCAGCCTATATACTAATAAATGAATCGTTATAAAATTTTTATGGCATACATTATTACACTCATGTTCATAATACAGCATTGGAAACATTGTTACATTAAAAAAATCCAACTTACCTGTGACGATAGGCTGATATGCAGTTTCTCCAAATGTGAGAGAAAGAGGCATAGGGTTTGGTAATGTAATTTTTTGAAAGCAAAATTATAAAAGAGTGAGAAAACCAACACATTATTGAATTTATATTAAACACCACTCAACTTATACCTATGTAAGGATAGGTTGTCCACTTCAATACGTCTTGCACACGATGTTCTACACATGAATACTTAAGTGAGGAGGAGGAGAAGGAGGAGGAGGAGGAGGAAGATGGTACAAAAACATCTCAGCCAGTTCTTGCCATACAGTTATTAGACTTTCACATAAAGACGCTCACACACATACACAACAGATAAGTTTATTAACTATGGCAAGATGATTACTTACTATTCATTAAGTGGAAGTGGATCATCATAAAGGTCTTCATCCTCATTGTCTTCATGTTAAGTAAGCTGAGGAGGAGGAGGAAGAGGAGTGGTTGGTCTTGCTGTCCCAAGGATGGCAGAGGTGTAAGAGAAGGAGGAAGGGGAGGCAGGAGGGACAGGCACACTCTGTGTGACTTTATGGAGATACAGCTGATGTTTTTGCTTTTTCATTTCTCTAAAAATGTTTTCATGCAGTTCCAATTCTTCTTCCACTTTTTGCTTTAGTTTCAGCACCCATATCGTAGAAAGGCCCATGTTGTAAAAGAAGGCTCTGAAGAATTAGAACCTTTTTGCCAGATTGTCTAATGTCAGTTTGTTTTCTGGCACTGCTTCTTCGTCATCTTCCTCACTCATTATCTGGCACTTGTTGGGAAGCACTCATCTCCATCAACCTGCTATTTTGTGTTTTTTGTTATTTTCGTTTGTTTGTTTTTGACCATGCCATGCTGCTTGCAAGATCTTAGTTCCCTGACTAGGGACTGAACCCAGGCCATGGCAGTGAAAGCACCGAGTCCTAACCACTGGACCACCAGGGAAGTCCCTCAAGCTGTCTGCTGTTACATCTTCTGGTGTGGTGTCTATTAGCTCTTGAATCTCTCCAAAATCCATATCTTGAAACCCTTCAATCCCACCTTTTTTTGCCATATCCACAATCTCTTTCGTGATTTCTTTGATTGGCTCTGTCGTAAATCCTGTGAAGTCATGCGTAACATCTGGACACGGTTTTCTCCAGCAGGAATTTATTGTTTTGAGCTTGATAGCTTTCACAGCTTTTTCTGTAACAATGATGGCAACTTCAATAGTGTAATCCTTCCAGGCTGGCATGATGGTCTCTCTATTAGGCAGCATTGACAATCCTTTCTATAGAGTACTGGGTGTAGTGAGCCTTAAAGGTCCTTATGACCCCCAGACTAGAGGCTGGATTAGAGACATTGTGTTTGGAGGGGAGGTAGACAACTTTGATGCCTTCAGTATTGAACTCAATTGAACTCATGGGATTCTGGGTGGCCAGGGGCATTGTCCAATATCAAAAGTACTTTAAAAAGCAGTTTCCGGGCTTCCCTGGTGGCGCAGTGGTTGAGAGTCCGCCTGCCGATGCAGGGGACGCAGGTTCGTGCCCCGGTCCGGGAGGATCCCACGTGCCGCGGAGCGGCTGGGCCCGTGAGCCATGGCTGCTGAGCCTGCGCATCCGGAGCCTGTGCTCCGCAACGGGAGAGGCCACAACAGTGAGAGGCCCGCGTACCTCAAAAAAAAAAAAAAAGCAGTTTCCTACTGGCAAAGTACTTCCTAGCTTCAGTGACAAAGCATTGATTGAACCAATCCAGGAAAAGTGTTCTCATTGTCCAGGTCTTCTTGTACAACCAAAAGACTGGCAGCTGGTATTTATTCTTTCCCTTCAAGGCTCAGTGTTAACAGCTTTATAGATAAGGGCTGTCCTGATTGTACACCTGACTGTATTTGCACAAAACTGTAGAGTCAGCCTAGAATCACCCTTCCTACTTTAAATCCTGGTGCTCACTTCTCTTTCTTAATAGTAAATGTCCTTTGTAGCATTTTTTTTCCCCCAGAATAGGGCATTTTTGTCTGCATTAAAAAGCTGTTCAGACAGATATCCTTTCTCCTTAATGATTTTCTTAATGGCATCTGGGAACTCATCTGCTGCCTCTTGGTCAGTAGCACCTGCTTTTATTGTTATCTTGACATTTTTTAAGCCAAGCTTCTTTCTAAAATTATCAAATCATTTTTTTCTGACATTAAATTCTCCAGTTTTAGATCCTTCACGTTCCTTTTGCTTTAAGTTTTCACATAATATCTTTGCTTTTTCTCAAATCATATTAGAGACTATAGGTATGCCTTTCCTATAGCAATCCTGCTCCCACATAAAAGCTGCGTTTTCAATACAAAGTAAAGAAGTATTTTGCAAGAAGTACAAGGTTTTTGCACTTGCTAGCATAGCTACAGAGACAGCTTCACAAACTTCCTTTTCTTTTTTTACAATGGTCCCTATGCTGGATTCATTTATCTTGAAATGGCAGGCAACCAAAGTTGTAGACCTTGATCTATGGTACATATCAAGCAATTCAGCTTATGTCATGACTGCTTCTTGGGAGCACTTCCAGCATCACTAGTGGCACTTCATTTGGGTCCCATGGTGTTATTTAAGGCTTACAGTATTTCACTAAACACAATGAAAATTATACAAGAACTGCAAGAGATCAGTTTTTACTGTGATACATAATTTACTGGAGAGATGAACTGCTCATGCTGAGATGATTATCATCACACAGCATTTTAAGTGAATACTCACAACACTTAGCTCACTGCAATAGCAACAGGAGGTGGCTACAAAATTACTATAGTAGTACCGTGTGTACTACAGTTAACTTTATGCAGTTTCGATTTAATATTATATCTTTACACTTTTTTTACATTTCTCTTAACTGTAAATGGCACTATGTATGGTCTGTAAGTGTTTGTGTAAGTTTTGATAAATCTTAACTTTTTATAATAGATTTGTGTATATTTTATGGTAATAAATGATAAAATAGACTAGGTTCTACATATACTTTTATGCACTCACAACATACCTATTTTCTTCTTATTTTTTTCAATATGTCTAGGCTATGCAGTTCATCTGTGAGTTTTTTCAAATCGCCACAAATCTCCAAAATTTTCTTTCAATATATTTATTGAAAAAATGCAGTGTATAAGTGGACCTGCATAGTTCAAACCCATGTTGTTCCAGGGTCAACTGTAGTTTTAGGAAACTTTTAAATGATAACATTTAAAAGATGTTTCAAAATTAATTCCCCCAAATCGTCTTTTGATTCTGCATGTCACTTTTGCTTTCTTTCATAGCTAAGTTTCTAGATTCTAGAAAGAGTCCTTTCTGGTGGTGTTTATACTTCCTCACCTCCTGTTTACTCCTCCGATCACTGCCATCTGGCTTTTGCTTTCACCATTGCTTGAAGCTGCTTAGTCTACAGATGAACAATGACCATTAATTGCTTAATTCTACAGGTCCTTTTCAATTCTTGCCTTACTTGACCCAGCCAGAACTTAACCCTCTTAATACAAGCTTGCCCTGGCTTCACCAGGCTGTGGATGCCAATTGGTCATGTTTCCAGGAATAACCTATATTTCATTTTTCTACATCCAGCTCTTCCATTGCGGGGACAGCTTCTCCCTAACTCCCTTGACTTGGGGAGGGGAGTTTACTCAATCAAACTGTCGGACAAGTATTTAGTAGACGTGGCCAATCTGAGTGAATTGGTGATTTCCCTGGGATTACTAAATAATAAAGTAGGAAGAGAAATACCCATATTTTGTCTAGGTCATTAAACTGCAAGAAGAACCTATGTCTGCCAGAAGCCATCTGTCTCCACCCCCTTCCAAATAGAGTGCACACACACAAACACACAAATCCATGCACATAATTGTGGTACACGGAGGAAACCATTTGAAGATAAAGAAATGAAACCCTATAGAGACAGCTGAAACTAGGGTTGGAGAAAAAGAAATGTGCTCTGAAAGCAGTATATGAGTCCCCCGAATCTTTTCCTATTTTGTGAGCCACAGAGGCCATGTTGCTTAAGCTTGCTGCAGTTGGGTTTCTGTCTTTTGCATTTTTAAGAGACTTGACTTCCCTACCTACTGCTCACTGCTACTGGTGTCCTCCTTGGACCCTTGATGTCTGTGTGAAGATGATATCATCAAATGTCCCACAGCCATGCTATAATTTGTGAAGTCGGACCATCTTCTTGGCTCTTTCTCACTTTGTTATCTGGGCATGAAAAGCAGCCCAGCTGGTCTCCTTTGGCTTCTGCAGCTGCCTCTCTCTTGACAGGGTGCATATGTGAAGAAAGGCCTCTCTTCTTTAGCCAAAACCTCTTGGATAAACCTTCTCATGTCCCTTTCTACAAGCTCCTCAGACAATCCTGCATACATTTGAGTCCTGGCCCTGCTGCAGGCAGTGTACTCTTTCCTCCTTGGAACAACTCTCCCTTGGTTTATGTGTCACACTTCTGTAGTTTAATCTCTTTGCTCTCTGGTTCTCCTTGCCAGTCTTCACTGTAGGCTGTTTTTCCTCTACATTCCCTTTAAAGGTGGTTGTCCTAGGGCTCTGAGTCTTTAATCCATTTCTATTCCTACTTGACCTCCTATACAGGCAACCCCATTCTACCCTATGTCATCAGATAGTAACTCTAAACAAATAACTTGACAATTTTTATCTACAACACCATTCTCTGTCCTGAGCTCCAGACCCTCACATGTGCCAACTTGCTACATACATATCATACCTGGGTAGCCCATGAGTATCTTGATTCTACCTCATTAAAAGCGACCTCATCATCTTCATCTTCTTTCCCCTGAAATTCTCTCTCCCACTAGTAGTCATTATCATTCATCTGTTTGCCCTGCCCCAGAAACATTAGGGGACACATCTATGTTTCCTTTTTCCCTCTAGATTGTACTCTATCAGTCTCTAAAATGTGTCCTTTTATTTCCCAAATATTCTTCAGCATATTAAGAAAGGCAAGTGGTATGGGAGAAAGGGAACACAGACCTCTTTCCCTTACATTTTCAAATCCCATTTTCTGGATTGGTTTTCTTTTTAGCAAGCAAGGGTTTATATTTGGATCTTAATTCCTCTCAGGTTTTTGCTATAATACATAATCTTCCACTTGTTACATGAGAACACTATAATTTTAAGAAGTATCTTCCAGATTCCATCATTTTATTTTATTTTTACCCTATTTTTTCTTAACATCCTGAGAAAACTTTCCTAACACTTTTCCTAACTGCTTACACAACCACTTAATATATAGCTTTCAATGTCTTAAAAATAAGTACTCTTCTGACCAAACTGACCTCCCACCATGCACTGATGACATGGGTGTGAACCAGAGGCCCATCCCGAGCATACATGTAAGGGTTAGTGGTGGTTATAGTTCTCTTCTTATCCTCCTACCTAACCCCACTCCCCCTCCTTACTATCGTTTTTATAAGATAAAAAGATAGGGCAAAGAAAACCCAGTTTATTATTTAACTTTATTATTTAAAAAAAAGTTTTTTATCTACACAGTCATACAGAGAAAAGGAATTCCAGGGTAGCAAGGAAAAGGTTAGAGGAAATAAAAATATTCTTTTCATTTATGATACTTAATTTCACCATTTTGGTTTATGAGGTACGGTCTTGTGGTCTTATGAACAGTGGGCAGGGAATCGTAAAGCTTTCTTATACTGGTCAGGACAACTATGTGGGTGGCCATGGACAAATTGCTTGATACCCCCATTTCACTTACCTCATGACTTCCAGTAGACATAGGGATCGTTAATTTGAGTGACAGTTCAGCTAAATAAATAATGCACTAAAGTTTAGTTGGGAATCTAAGAAATGCTGATTTCTTTAGAATCATAATATATTTAATTTGTTATTGATAGGTCACCTCAGATACCACAAAATGAATGGGAAGATGAACACTATGCAAGTACTCATTAAAAACATCCCCAAATGTTGGGGGCAAACTCCCTAGCATTAAATGCCTTTTCTGTTGTAGAGAACTATTATTTCAGAGAATGTACGTTGACTTGCATGTTTCTTAAATTTACTGGATGCCATAGTTTTCTTGGGCTATTTGACCAAGCTTGATTTTCTCAGTCCAGCATTTCTGAGGGCAAAATATGATCTGCTCAATAAAATAAGCACATCTTCTAAAGCCAGATGAGTGCCTTCCAGCAAGCACATTAACATTCAATGTGTTATATTTTACCAGAGGTGAAACGTTTATACTCTAAATTTCTTTACCCCAGGGAACAAGAGAATACCAAAAATTTCAACCACCATACATAACTTGGTAATAAGGTCATAGGGTCAAATAGAGCCAGCCTCAGTTTGCACTACTGTTGCATACATGTATTACAAGTATGTCTAATGGACTTCTCCCTTGTGATTATGACTTCTTTTTTTATTTCATTACTTCAGTATCGTATTTGTTTTCTCTCTACTGCGCCCTATATTTTTCTCATATTTATTGGGATATACTTCATTGAAGTCTCTGATTTTAGATTATTTGAACTCAAGTATGGAATTCTGGATTTTTGAATATTTTGAATTGTGTAGTTGATATAAGTAAGCACTCTTTTTATTTGGTGAATATATAGAAATGGAATTACTGGGTCTTATGTTAGGCACATTTTGCTGTAAAGCTGCCAAACAGTTTTCCAAGTGGATGAACCAATTTGAAATTTCCATCAGAAGCGTTTGAGATTTCAAATTACTCCACATCGTCACTACTATTGGTATAGTCATTTTAATTTTAGCACTATGATGAATATGTAATGGTATTAAATTTTGGTATTAACCTGCATTTCCTAGGTGACTAACAATATTGAACATATTTTCATATCCTTGTTGGTTATTTGGATACACTACTTTGTGAAGTTCCTACTGAAGTCTCCTTGCCAGTTTTCTATTGTATTGTCTGTTTTTACTTATATATTTACATTCATTCTATATGTATATGTGTGTGTGTATATATATAATTATTTTGTCAGATATATATTGCAAATATTTTCTCCCAGTATATGGCTTGTGGTTTTACTATGTCATTGGTGACTTTTAATAAATAGAAGATTTTATTGATATAAGTTTACTATCTCAATCTTTTCTTTTATGGTGAGTGCAATTTATATCCTGTTTAAGAAGTGGTTGCACACCTTAACGTCATAACAATAGTCTTCTATATTTTCTCCTAGAAGCCTTATTGTTTTACCTTTCACATTCAGATTTTGATGGTTCTTGATTAAATTTTTATATATGATATTACATAGGGATTAAGGTTAATTTCTTTTCCTATGGACCCAGAACAACTTATTGAAAAGATAATCCTTTACACTGAATTGCAGTAGGGTTTTATCCAAACCAGGTTAGTAATTTTGAGTGGGTCTGTTTCTGGACTCTCTAATTTGTTCCATTGGTTTACGTAGCTATTATTGTGCTAATTCATTGCTGTCATTATGTTTAGCTTTACAATAACTTTTGATATTAGTAGTATAATTTTTGCAGTTTAGTTTTTCTTCTTCAGTATTGCCTTGGCTATATTAAGTCTTTCCGTTTCCATTTCCATTTTAGAATAAAGGGTCAATTTGCACAAAATAACCTGCTGGGATTTTGAAAGGGATTACTTAATTTGGCAGAGAATTGGCATTTTATCAATATTGAGTCTTCCAATCAATGTATATAGTATTTCCCTCCAGTTATTTTTGTCTTTATTTTCTCTTACCAATATTTTATAGTTCTCAAGTAGAAGGTCTTACAATGTTTTTATATATGTGTTCCTAAGTAGTGGATATTTTAGGTATTATTGTAAATGGTATTGTTTTTCTATTAAATTATATCTTCCAATTATTTCTAGTATAGAGAAATATAGTCAATTGTCATATTTTGGCCTTGTTTCTAGTGACCTTGCTTTTAATAGTTTGTAGATTCTTCTGGATTTTCTACAGACATAATCAACTCATCTCTGTGTAATGACTTCCATTTCTATATCTTCTTTCCTGCCTTAATGAACCGGTTAGGGCTTCCAGTAAAATGTTGAATAGAAGCACTGATAATTGATATTGTTTCCTTACCCCTGTTCCGTTGCCTTCAAATTTTAATATTTACGGTATTTTTTCTGGATCCCTCATCAGATTAGTAAAGTACACTTCTATTTCTAATTACTGAAGTTTTTTTTAAAAAATCACAAATAGGTATAGAACTTTATCAAATGCTTTTTACTGAATCTATTGAGATCATCATATGGTTCTTTCATTAACAAGTATAGAATTTAATAAATTATTTTTCCACATCTATTAAGATTGTCATAAGGTTTTTCTGTTTTACCCTTTAATATGGCGAATAACTGATTTTTTAAATTAAGACTTTATTTTCTTAGAGCAGTTTTAGGTTTACAACAAAATTTACAGGAAGGTACAGAGATTTCCCTTATATCCCGTGGTACCCCGCATACATAGCCTTCCGCATTGTCAACATTACCCACCAAAATGGTACATATTTTACCAAGGATGAACCTACATTGACACATCGTAATCACCCAAATTCCATAGTTTGCCTTAGGGTTCACTTTTGGTGTTGCATATTTTATGGGATTCGACAAATGTATGATGACATATATCTATCATTATAATACCATATAGAGTATTTTCACAGTCCCAAAAATGCCCTGGGGCTTCCCTGGTGGCGCAGTGGTTGAGAGTCCGCCTGCCGATGCAGGGGACGCAGGTTCCTGCCCCAGTCCGGGAGGATCCCACATGCCGTGGAACGCCTGGGCCCGTGAGCCATGGCCGCTGAGCCTGTGTGTCTGGAGCCTGTGCTCTGCAATGGGAGAGGCCACAGCAGTGAGAGGCCCGCGTACCGCCAAAAAAAAAAAAAAAAAAAAATGCTCTGTCCTCTGCTGTTCATCTCTCCCACCCCACCTCCCCTTGACCCCTGGCAACCATTGATCTTTTTATTGTCTCCATAGTTTTGCCTTTTCCAAAATGTCATATAGTTGGAATTATACAGTATATAGCCCTTGCAGATTGGCTTCTTTCACTTATTAATATGCATTTATGGATCCTTCATGTTTTTTCATGACTTGATAGCACATCTCTTTTTGTCCCTTTAGTTGTAACATTTTTTATTGAGTTACAATTTACATACCATAAAATTCACCCATTACAAGTGTACAGTTTGATAATTTTTAGTAAACGTATGCAGTTGTTCAACCATTCCCACAATCCAGTTTCAGAGCACATTTATTGCTTGAAAAAAATTCCCTTGATCCCATTTGCTGAGTATTGCTATTTTATTTTATTCTTTTCTTCCAGTTTTGAGATATAATTGATATACAGCACTGTATAAGTTTAAGGAGTACAGCACAAAGATTTGACTTAAATATATTGTGAAATGATTACCATAATAAATGATTAAACAATAAGTTTAGTGAACATCCATCATATATAGATATAAAAGAAAAGAAAAGAAAAAAATATTTTTTCACTGTACAGAGAACTTTTAGGGTTTACTCTTTCAACAACTTTCATATATAATGTACAACAGTGTTAATTATATTTATCATCTTGTAATTACATTTTTAGTATTCATTTTTCTTATAACTAGAACTTTGTACCTTTTTGACCACTTTCATCCAGTTTCCCCTACCTGTACCCCCTACCTCTGGTAATCACAAATCTAATCTCTTTTTCTATGATTTCATTTGTTTGTTTAAAGTAGAATTGACCTACCACACTGTGTTAGCTCCTGGTGCCCAACACAGTGATTCTATAGATCTGTCAAAAATCATCATATTGGGAATGTTGAAGCCTTTCCAAGAGTTCTAGGCAAAAGCAAGAGTAGGATGCCTGCTATCATTGCTCTGTTACATATTTCAATGTAGGTCCCTAGGCCAAATAATAAGAAAAGAAAAACAAAAACAAAAAAATAGGAAAGTTTATTGGAAAATAAGAGAAAAGAGTTATTATTTGGTGATGATGATATAAAGAACTTACAGACAAATGTTGAGAACTAATAAGAGAATTCAGTGAGATTTCTGTACATATACAGAAGACCAACATTTAATAAAATCATCAGAATTCCTAAACACTAGTAATGACTAATTCAAAAATGTTATAGATATAGTACTCACATAGCAACAAAACCTCTAAGTACTTTCTAGAAAAAATGTAATTATTGAGTACATTAAAGAAAATCTGAGCAATTGGAGAGCCATACGATGTTCACAAATTGGAAGACTCAATCTTCTAAAGATGTGAGTTCCTTCCATATTAATTATAAATTAAATGTAATTTCACTCAGGTCACAAAAGTATTTTTGTGGGGGAAGGGGAGGATTTGATAAGTTCCTCTTAAAAATTTATAAAATAGAGCTAAAGGTGAAGAATAACTAAGGCAATTTTTAAAAAGAAGAAATAGATCAGGATAATTTGTGAGAAACATCAAGGGTTTTTGTAAGGTTTTCATAATTAAGAAAGTGAGCTATTGGTACAGGAGTAAACATTAAAACCAATGGAAAAGGAAAGAAACAAACAAACACTTCATGGTAAGTTAATTTATGACTGAAGAGAAACTACAAATAAGTGGTAAGAGGATGAACTATTCAATCAATGATGCTGGGAAAACTAATTTTTCAAAAGTAAAATAAAATAAAATTACACGTCTATCTTAACAATACACAAAATATCAATTCCACATTATTTAAAAGTAAATTTGAAAATCAAAGTATTAAAATTTAAGACGAACTCAAGGATAATACCTTTATAGTACTGGGTTTGGACCTATAGGCCCATAATTAAACATCTATTTTCCTGTAATTGAATACTATACATCAGTTAAAAAACACAAAAAGCATGAAGAGGATCAGGCTCATGGGCTAGGAGATGCAAGTAGCTCTGGATGACTGCTATATCCCTCCATTTATTAAGAACCACTTCTATGCCATTTCAAAGATTTTTAAAATTTTCTCCATGAGAATTTTTGCTGTATTAATTTGTAGATGGTTTATTGTTTTGTTGCATATGATAGTGGCATCTTAGTTTTTATTATATTTTCTAGGTGGTTACTGAGAGTGGAGGGGAATATTTATATTTGTGGGTTGATTAATATTTGTGAGTTTTCTTTTACCCAGAAAACTGGTTAAGTGATCTGCACTGAGTCTCTGTTTATTCCTTTGGATTTCACAAAGCCAATTTTGGCTTATATTTGTGTCATAATATTTATTATTATTTTAATTGCTGTATTTGTGGATATTTTCTAGTTTTTCATTTTGTATTTTGTTAATTTGAATTCTCTCTTTTATTCTCTTTATTCCTGAAGTGCATTCCTTAGCAGTTTTTGGTGGTCATAATTAATAACAAGCATAGTCTTTACTGAAAACATCTTAATTTTATCTTCAATAGTAATTGACAATTATTATATGGTTGTAGAATTCAGGGTTGACAGGTATTTTCCACCAGTGTTATAAAGCTATTTTTCTGTTGTGTTTGACTCTCTACTGTTGCTATAAAAATTGGTTATGAATTTAAATATTATTTTATATATAATCTTTATTTTATCTCAGTATTGTTTTAACACCTATTTTTGGTTTTCAGTAGTTTCATTCAATGTGTCTAGAAAGGAACTCAGTTTTATTTATGCAATATTGGACTTGTGCTCCTTCTTGAAACTGTGCTAGTATTTCATTACATATTTTCTCTCCTATCATTTATCTCTTTTCTCCTTCTGTAAATTCTATTAGAAATAAGCTGATCCTTTCATCTTATGTTCCATACCTCTTAAATTCTTCTTTGTGTTTACTGTCTCTTAATCTTTCTGTACTTGTTCTGTGTAATTTCCTCAAAACTGTTTTATACAGTTTATTAATCCTCTTTCCAACTATGTCTACTCTGCTATTTATTTTTAAATTTCAGTGGCCATATCTTTCTTTTCTAGGGCTTTCTTTGTCCTTTTCACATCTCTTTGTTCCTATTTCTGAGTTCTGTGCATGTGTGTACATGTGCTTTCTTTTACAATTCCTTTATTTATGTTTTTGTCCAAAACACATTTTAAATAGGTAAGGCAGATTAATAGATAAAAATTTTCAGTCACAAGTGGGTCATATGTATGAAATGTACAGTGTGGGGAATATAGTCAATAATTAAGTAATATCTTTGTATGGTGACAGATGATGACTAGACCTATTGTGGTGACCATTTTGAAATGTACAGAAATATCAAATCACTATGTTGTATACCAACTAACAGTGTTATAGGTCAATTATACTTCAAAAACAAGCAAGCAAACAAACAAACAAATAAACTCATAGAAAAAGAGATCAGATTTGTGGTTAACAGAGGCCGGGTGGGGGGAAGGGGAATTAGATAAAGGCAGTCAAAAGGTACAAACTTCTAGTTATAAGATAAAGAAGTACTAAGGATATAATATGCAACATAATAAATATAATTAACACTGCTGTACATTATAAATGAAAGCTGTTAAGAGTAAGTCTTAAGAATTCTTATCATAAGGAAAAATTTTTTTCTATTTCTTTAACATTGTACATATATCTGAGATGATGGATGTTTATGAAGCCTATTGTGATAATCATTCCATGATATATGTAAGTCAAATCATTATGTTGTAGACCATAAACTTATCAGGGCTGTGTGCCAATTGTATCTCAATAAAACTGGAAAAACAAAACACATTTTATAATATCTAACTGATTATTTTGCCATCTCAAGTTCTTGAATTTTTAATCCCCTTAGTTGCTTTTTTCTGTTACTCTAGCTCATTATCACGTGTTTGTTTTCTTATGCATTTTGTGATTTTTAATTATGGACTTATGTTCACTGTGACTTTATCAATGGGAGTTGTGTGTGACCTGAATTAATGGTTTATCACTCTGAAGTGGCTTCACATTCTGCCATGCGCCTCAGTGTTATTATGAGCCCAAAATAAATTTAAAAATTCATTTCTTGACTTAAGGTTTTCCAGATCATAAAGAGATTATAAGTTAAACTTCAAGTTAACATGGGACACATGTACAGAATTCTCAGAGAAGCTTTTATTTTTATTACTTTTTAATTTTATTTTGGCCATCCAAAGTCATGACAGAAACACCTACCTCAAAAAAGAAAAAAAAGAAACACCTACCTCAATATCTCCCAGTGGTGGTGGGCACAATTTCTCTGGTGCATCCTTATACCAAGGACATGTCCCTTTGAGGGTCCTGCCTTTATTCATGTGTTCCAACTCCTCCCTCCGGGGGGTACAATGTCTCTTCTCCTCTTCACGTGTAAACTTTACAACCAAAAGCTTTGGGTTAGATATACTGACTACCACCCCCATGTTAACCCTCTCACCTACATTTCACCACCTTGTATTATAGAAATCACAGATGTAGCTGACTGCTACTGTGTTCAGTTCCTCCTTTTCTGTTTTTCCTTTTAGCCTAGGTATTCCCCTTTATTTCTTGAAAACTCAGCAAAGTAATTATCATACTTTTATATTATTATTTTTTGCACTTCTATGTATTTTTAGCAGGAGAACTTTAGGCATACCTCTGTCTTGCCATAACTGGAGTTTAGGGATTTCTGTCATACTTTTTCTCTAATATTGTTTAACCTCAGTTGCTTTTATATCTGTCATAGTGTCACATTTCTTCACTCTCAAACTTTTTGACTTTGATTATTCTTTCTGCTACTTCTGAATTTTTTCTCTTTGGCTTCTGTCTTGGTTTATTTTTTCCTTTGTGTTTTAGAATGATTTGTTCCCTCAAAGACAAAGATTAGGGAGATATTTTCCAAATTCTTGTACCATCTTCAAAAATACAGATTTTATTTTAACTTAACACATGATTGTCTGGAATCTTGTACAGGAATTAAAACAGTATGTATCTGCAGTGCATAGAACCAGTACTTTGATTTCAATACTTTCATGACTTTATAAGGGATTGTAAATCTTTGTGATTCCTTCTGGAAACACCCCCTGACAATCTGTGGTGGCTGAATGCTTAACTTATTTGGCTTCTGCAGCTGGGCATTTAGTTTGTCAAGGATTCCTAGTGATACTAGCTTTAAGTTAACTGGTCTATTTCCTTCTTGATTCTTGATAGTATCTCTGAATATTTTTTAGGTATATAAGTATTTAAGGCATTTACCTTGTTTCCTTTTTGAGGAATCATCTTCAAAATTAGACCATCATAATCACAAAATTTGATTTTTTATTGTGGATCATTTTTTTAAAAGTCTTTACTGAATTTGTTACAATATTGCTTCTGTTTTATGCTTTTGGTTTTTTGGCCTGAGGCATGTGGGACTTTAGCTCCCCGAGTAGGGATCGAACATGCACCCCCTGCACTGGAAGGCAAAGTCTTAACCACTGTACCACCAGGGAAGTTCCCCAAAATGTAATTTTTTAAAAGATGTGAACAGGAATGCCAACAAACAAACAAACCCCCCCAAAACTGTCTCCTGTTTACCTTTAATGCCTCTCATAGGCTATCCAGCTCTGTGGTCTGGTTGGACTATTCATAATAATTCAGTACTTTAGAATGACGCAACATAACTGAGCTTTAAAACTTCTTTAAAATGGCTGTACAAAAGTGCTTCACTAAGAGGCAAAGACTTTTTATTTCGTGGACTTATGGTTAAATTCAATATCACATGCTTTTGAGTTGCCTATAAAGGCAATTCAATAATAGGTAAACAAATGATATAAAATTGAGTGCAAATATGATTTTCATATGAAGTACTCACTTTCATAATGGCACAAGGTAAAGCTGCTTATACTGATGAAAGGGCAGTATAAGAATAAAAACATTTATTTCAAAGGTGGAAAAAATGATTTTATCTTGAATGTCTACACTTGACGTAAAAAAAAAACGTGCAACGAGAATGTTAAAAGGCAACACAATATGTGTTCTGGAGCTTGTGTTAAAAAGTGCTGTAACTAGTCTCATGTCCCTGGTAAAACCCTCCCTGATGATTGCTCTAAAATCTCCCCAAAGTTGTTCTGATTGTAAGTGTTACTTTATCTCATGTTTTCTTTTTATAGACAAAACAATATGAGCTAAATACAGTATATGGTGAACATTAATTATAGAGTAGTACATTATTTTAAGTTTCTGTAACATCCTAAATTTGTTTTTGTTTCCGTTATTGTTGCTGTTTTAAAGTGTGTGAGTGATCATGATTATGATGCTGCCTCAATCAACCTTGGGCCTTTGGTAAAGGATATGAAACTGGCTTATTGTTTTATTGGGAAAATTAGATTCAATATATACAGTTTGTATTTAGAAAGACTTTACAAGGGATATGACTGATTATATATGAACGCTCTCTTGTTCTTACTCAAGTTAATTTCAAAAGATTTAAATATTCAGATGGAGGTTTTAGAAAAATGTTGATCAAAACTGTTTTTTTAAAAAAGTTTGGCTTTAACAGGGGTAAGCTTCAGTGATATAGAAAACTCATCTAGATGTTAAATACTTATTTCTCTGGAATACTTAGACAAGTGAAGAAGTACTTTAATTCTTCAGGGAATAAAACCAAAAAACAAGAAACTATTCCTTAAAATGAATTCCTATATATAAGGATGAGGGGAAAACAGGTCATAGAAAATGCAGCCTTCAGTGGTCCCATTCTTAGTTATTATGTTGCTTTTGAGGCTATGCAGTGAGAAACTATGTCAAACAAGCACATTTAATTTTTCTTCACATGAACAAACAGAATACTAAATAATTAAACCTCTGTGGTGAGCCTAGCATACTGTTCAAATTCCACATCAACTTTTCAAGTTAGAGCCTTTCCCAAACAATTTCTATTGAGCGGAATAGTCAAGGTAAGGAAAATTTCCTCGCCAGCTTGCCTGAAGCATATTGAAGCAGCAGTAACAGACAGGATCGTACCGGCCCTTTCACTGTGTAAATCCAAGCTGGAGTGCAGAGAACATCAAAGGGGTCAAAGGGATAGTCGGTTTTGTGTCCCAACTTGTCTCTTCTCTCCGTGGTAGCTGATCCCATCTGTCTCCAAGAGCTGAGTATAGCTTGTTCTATTGTAAGTATTGTTCACAATTGTACAAGTCACCTAAGTAAGGATTAAACTTGTGGCTCTTTTCCCACATGTTCAGTCTGGTGTTAACATGGAAAAACAGACATGTACTTGTACCAGCAAAGAGTCATAAATAATGTTACTCTGTAATGCAGAATAACAAATTCTTTAAAGATATCAATATTTGAAACATTTTATTATATTTTCTCACCTTTTAAAGATTTTAGAGATTTAGATACCTGAATCGGGTTAATAATAGCTACTCTGAGGGGTGGTTGTGATGCTAGAGATTTCATAAACCTACAGAAAATATTTAGTTCAGTGACTGATGAGGGATAAGTAATAGTTGTGAATCATCATCATTATTTTCCAGCCACAATGAAATTCATTATTTGAAGAAAGGTGCTCTCAATGGAAGAGGATGTATTCCCATCGCTTTACCTATTTTCTAATTCCTTTTTGAGCGTAAAGATGACCGCTTCTGTATTCAGAGCCAAGTGCCACATATCAAGATTTGTTGTAATCATTTACATTGATGATGTTGTATCAGGTGTCTTAAGATATAATTTCTCAAACCTGAGGAGTTAGCGATTTAACAAGAAAACAGTAATATTTAAAACTAAGCAACAACTGGTTCCTAATTCTTAGGCTTAGTTTTAGGGGAAGCCAGAGTTAAGGCACTTTAATGTCTTCCTGAGGTATATGCTATTGTAAGCGAGCTCTAGATGATTGACTTAAAGCATACAGGCGGTGTCTAGTGTGAATTAAACTATGTCTATATACATCATTTTTCCTTCTAACTTATTTATAATTATTGAGTATACTTTACTGTTTTGACCACAACCCAAGAGTTGATTGACATGGGCATTTAAAATATTTTTCAAAATTAAACAAAACGGTTGAGTTAAGTGGCTTTTATGCTCTGTGAGCACTTCAGCTTTGTTCATTATAGTAAATGGGGGAAGTACAAGTCATTTGATTGCTCTTTAACCTTTCATTATATTGACAATCTGTTATTGCCTAGCCTCAGTTCCATTCTTCTCAGAAGGTGGCTTGGCATTTTTGTGGTATTTTCAATCTAGGGAGATAAATCTGCATCTCCATCTGGGATGACCAGATGAGGCTCCCTTCAGAGCCAATTAACACTTTACCAATGGGGTCACCTCAGCACGGTATGAGGTGCTTTGCACCTCCAGGGCTATCATAAACTGTCTCCTCAATGCCTCCAGATGCTCCAGGACTGGAAACCAATCAATCTTTTACATAAGTGGTTAGCACACCTACCCCAGGGTCCTAGGAAGACACACAGCAATGACACTGAAAGATGTATATGGCTCTACAAGCCAGAGCCTTTTGAATTTTCTTTTGTTAGCCTCTTCCTGTACTTACATAGACTGAGAAGGATGTTCGTGACCCATGGAAAGAAAACTAGGCCTGGTAGGCAAGGCACAAGCCCCACTCCTGTTCAATTTTATAGTTACACATATTGTTATAACTTCTTTACAAGCTTGACTAGAAAATTCTCAGTTGTGACCATTGAAAAGCCATAAATCAATGTGAAAAGCCTTCCAGAGTGCAGGTCGGGATAAGAGTTACAGGTCACACTTGTTAAGATGCTTATGGCGTGGCCGTGCTAGCTCTGATACCACTCGAGGCAGCTGAGGGCATCTCTCTGTGGTATCCTGGCGGTATCTGAGATATGTGGTCATTTCCATAGGAATCCAGACTTAATGCAAAGATTGCTGAGGCTTTTCTGCATAGGCGTCTCACTTATTGAAGCAATTCCCTTTAACTCTGAGTTAGCTGGGAAAGAATGCAAATTAAATATTCTTTAGCAGGGAGGCTGGGAGGAGTGACAAGTGAAGAGGGAAGAAAAGGCATGGGTGAGCTCAGTGGAGGTACAGAGTTCCCTCAGGTGGCTGGCTAACTAGCTCGGCCTTTGTATAGATACCGCCTGTCTGTGGGATGGAGCAAAGAGACAGAAGAATGACAGTCTGGAGGAAGAAAGAAAGACAGTAATTACAAGATGCGTGCGATTAGCGCGGTAGCCAGAGAAATTAAGCTACAGGTCCTAGGAATCTTCCCTGCTGCATGGTACCTGCAGAGGGGGAGAAAAGCCCTGGCTACAGAGTTCAGTGGGAATCCACTCCCTGCCAGCTCAGCTTGATTGCTTTCTGGGTTACCTACTGTGGAAGTTCAGCAGCTCGACCTTCCTTTCAGCAAAGCTATATTGTCCTGCCCCGAAAAAAAAAGCAGATTAAGAATTTACAGGGATCCCTCCATCACTGGCCTCCGACAGGAACATTCAGGGAGCTGATTTTTCATGGTTCAATTTGCCTGGGGCCAAGATTCTTATCGAAACGTATTCTGGTAATGTGAAGTGCCATTTCAGATTTCAGAAATACCTAACTTCCCATTAAACTTTCTCATTTCTTTCCCCACCATCCTTTTGTTTTAGTAGGTGGCATTCTTCCTGAACTACTTTATTAGTATTGTGTCTCTTTGAAGGATATGGACATTTGAGTTCAGGTTTCTGGTGAGCAGTAAATCATGTCCGTTAAGAAGTTTATAATTATTTTGTAGAGAGGTAAATTGTATTCTAACTGTCTTGAGTCTGAGATAGTCCCAGCTATTATTCAGATCATACTTCAGTTGTTTAATTTGATTTAAATGCTTGAATTAAAAGCTATAGGTTGGCAGAATAATTGAACAACACTTTTTTCTTAAAACAAAAGCTATTGAATTTTATCAAACAAGGAAGAAATAAAAGCTACTCAATGTCTTCTTAGTTTAAAGCATTTTTGAGGGCTGTTTCAGATGGGAGATGGGAGGTGTTAGATTTTGTGCCAGGGATTATGTGAGGCCTCTGTATGTATATTATCTCAGGTAGTCCTGGTTAGGTCACAGTACTGCTTTCCTTTCTTATTTGCATCTTTTGATTATCAGTGACTTGATATCAACCACTTTAGCATCTCTAATTTTATCAATATTTATGCTGAAATTTTGAGGTTATTCTGGTAAATGACATGATTGTACCATAGTTGTTCTTAGTACTCCCAAGACAGAAGAGATTCTTTAATGCTGTAAGATTTGCTAACAGGGCAAGTAAGAATCTGGAAATCATGTTTACTAGAGACAAGAAAGCTTAGCAGATGGGCTGTAATGATTTTCCAGGAGGAGGAAATGAAACATCTTTGTCTCCTATTCATATTGGTGCCACCTGGCATAGTTAGATCCAGAGCAGAGGCACTCATTAGCTGGCTCAGCAACAATGCTGCTGACTATGAATTTTGATATAATAACTTTGATACGTTGTATCTTGTTATGTGTTTTGCATCCTCAAAACAAGTAGTTTCAGATTTACTCATTGGAGCCCATTCTTTAAAAACATTCAATATAAAACACATATATGATCTTGTTCTACATAAGCTTACCTCATTCCAGAGGGATTTACAGCATGGTCTGACCTGTTACAAGATCTTTAAACATAGACCTTGATCCTTTTGATAATGAGATTCTGGTGATGTTGAGTCTAGGAAGTGTACTTCAGAAAAGCAGAGTTATGGTTCCATTGACCATCGCTCATAGCACCTTATCTATTTCACTTTCACTTTCCTTCTCATAATCTGTAGAAGTATGTACAGGGGAGGGAGACTGATGTACTGTTCAGTATCTCTGAATGAATTTATTTTAGATTTATTTATTAATGGTTTAGGGTGATTTCAGATGAAAGATATGCATTCTTCATTTGAATTATTTTGCAATATTCATTGATAATATATCTGAAGAATCCAATGGGTAGTCTCAATAAGTGACTCTCATGATTTTTTTGTAACAAAGATCTGTCAATAGGTCAGGCTACCCTTCCTCACATTACACTCTAGCAGGTAAAGTTTCCATGACATTGCTCTTGAGACTTAAAATTTTTTAGTTTTCCTTTCTTGATATTATTAAGAGAGAATTTTAGTTTAAAGCACCGAAACAACCAGCTGTAGCATTCTTCTAGTAAAGAATGCTTAAATGTGTGGGTGCTTTGGGGAGTCTAGAAAATAAAAGGACAGAAGGAGATTTGAAAGTGAAAGTCAGTTAGGCGGTGATACATCTCATTAAGAAGACAAAATAAATAGGGTGATGAAAAAGACTAAAGTGACTTGTTCATTTTTATATCTGATGCTAACGAATCATGTTGAGAAAATTGTACCAAAAATCATGCTAGAAAAAGTTATAAAACATGATCATTTAGCCAGAACAACAACGAAAAAAAGGTTACTGAAATGCTGCCAAGGCCGAAGGATGGATGAATATCAGCTATGTTGAGCTGCAGAATAACGTCAAAGTAAGTGCTGAGTGTGTTGTGATGTTAGCAGTGTACAGCAGAGTGTGCTAGCATTATTAGAACAAAACTACCCAGTAAGCTCAAGTCTGTTTTAATGTAATAGTCAAGAGAAGAAAAAGAGCCAAGGGAGAAAAGGACAAATAAGGAAACTGGCTGTTGATAGCTTGCACACACTTGTAAGCCATAAAGGACTTTTTGAAGTTCTAACAGAAACAGTCCCTGTGGAACAATGATAACAGGAGAAACAGACATTGATGTGTAAATGACATCATCACCCGAAGCTACTTTCACTCAAACCAGAGTCTCTCGGATCATACTGGGGTTCAAAGGGACTCTAATCTTACCCTGTTCATTTTTTTTCCTCCTAAGTTCTTGCCAGAAATGAAGGAAACACGGAGAGGCTTGTTCATGTCAGCTTTTCTGACTTGACCTGGAAACTGAGAGCCATGTAACTGGGCAAGGGCTGCCTAGAGTTCACAGATTTTAGGATCAAGTTTGTGAAGACATTGGTTTAGATTTAGATAAGAACAGTAGTTGAAATCAGTGTTATATAAGCTTGAACAACTATCTTAAGAGATGTCTGATACTTTGAGAGAAATATGAAGTTGTATCAACAATTTACAAATAAATGTGAATTTATCATAATGTTGCTAGAATTTTCTGTGAAAGGAAAAAAGCTGCTTCTGCTGCCCTGGAAAATTTATCTTTTCTCTTTCTGAATAATTTAGTGCTATACCATTTGATAATTTATAGTGTATACTAATCAACATTTTCCCACTTGTAACTGGAAGATAAACTTGATTAGCAACAAGAGGAGGGTACCTCTACTTTCTGAGTCATTGATTGGAATTCCTAGGGATCATCATCTTTTGAAGAACTGGATATTAATGATCGTTTCATCTAACTTTACATGTAGTATAAATAACCCGGTTACTCACTGAGAGTGGTGCATAAATCAAGAGTTAAGAAGCCCAGCACAGGAGAATTAACATTGAAAGGACGAATCAAACAATGGTGTTTGTCAAAAGTTATCTCCTTTAATAAGAGCCATAGATTTGAAATGTCCCTAAATTCAAATGACAAAGCCCTTTCTCAGTATAAAGTGTTTATACAGCACAAGCCTAATTAGTATTAGAAATATCTGCTTTATTTCCTTTTCTCTGCAGCTTAGACATCTATCTGGGAGGGGGCTGAGTACATCAAGTGTTCCTTTCAATGTAAGCAATAAGTAGTTCACTTCCTGTACTCTCCATGAACTTTGTAATGGTTAAACGGAGCTATATTCAACATGAACTTGTGAATACCTCTCTTTCAATTTTCTTTGGCTATGACTGAAACAATATAAAATAGAAGATAGGAATGATTTAACTTTCTGTCCTAACACCATAACAGGTTCTTAAGTAGAATGGTACTATTAATCAGATGTGATAATTCATTATCATAAGTTAAATGAGAACTTTGTCACTGTAGAATGTTGCATTAGGTTTGTGTTATTACATATTCCTCAGCTGTTAAAATATTATATGATGGTTGTGGAAGTCTTTAGTAAACCTTTTTACAGTAATTATTCAAATATCAGGCTGGCTTTAGTTTATCCAGTGAGAGTCTCTGGGGGGCTGTCTTCGGTTATATTTCGAAGAAGAGGTTGCCCTGTAAGTGAATGTGTTTGTATATATGCTAATTTGAAATGGGTATATGTTTGGCCAGGATTCAAACTGGCAATTACACAATAAGTCAAATGCAAGGCTCAAGGTTTGTATGTAACAACTGGAGAAAAAGGGAAGTTAGACGTTAGTATGTAGTTATTGGAGTTAGCTAGCTTTGATAAGTCACAAAGAAGTGACGCCTGTAAGCATGCTCTCTCCCTTCTACCACTGAAGCCTTCGCCCTCTACTCTGTGCTCTCTTAGCTGTTGTATAACTTTTTGCATTCTTTGTCTTTATAAACCTGTCCAAGGTATAACTCTACTTCTGTCTTCCCACTGGGTCTCCTTTGCTCACCCTTCTTCATCCACATTCTGCCAAATTTAGCCTGTAAAATATTCCTTGAATCCCCATTCAATCTGCATTTCTTCTTTCATTGCCTTAATTCAGGTCTCAGTCACATGTTCCTCCTCGGTTTAGGCAAAGTAAATTGAGCCTGGTCTCCCTGCCTTCCGTTTGTTTGCTGTACAACTGACAAAATGTTCTGTCTCAGCTGTTCATATCACTTTCCTTCCTAAGGTGATTCTGCTTTGCCTAGAAAATAAAATCTAGCCACTAGTATGATGTTTCTAGACCTTCTTTCAGGGCCTAGACAGTTAACTTCAATAAGTGAAGTGGACTGAGTATAAGAAGTAGGGTTGCTAGGAACTGTGGCAATCCGAAGTTTACAAGTGCCCCGTGAAGCACTTGAATATATGTGTGTTAGAGCAGTACGTCTTCAGGGCAAGGTTGGCTCAGGATTACCAATTTGTGACCTGTGCTAGTAACACCAAATTGCTTGTGATTGCCTGCTACCACCATGGCGTTTTTTCCTACCGTGATGCATTTGCTCATGCTATCTCCCTAGTGGCTAATGCTCATACACAGTATGTTTCCCCTCGTTCACTGCACCTTCTCGGGTTAACCATTTGTCATTATTTTAGAGTTAGATCAAGGAGTCACCTCCTTCAAAAATCCGTACATGGTCCCTGTTTATTTCCTACAAGTTTCCATATAATTTTCTATTGCACTTACTGTATTTATTTTAATTAACTGCCTGCCTCTCTCACTGTACCATAATTTCAGTATTCGTCATGAATAGTGGAGAGCCAGGTATGTAGTAAGTACTCAGCAACGGCTTCATGACTGTGCTGAGTTGAATAGAGCTATGGTTCAATGCCTTGGCTTAGCCTTTGAGTCTATGGTTATGGAAGTCCATGGAAATCTCAGGGAGTCATTTGACATCAGTCAGGGAGAGAAAATGGCAAATCCTGTCTCATTAATCTTCTGGGATCTAGAATCACATCCATCATGCAGCAGAAAGAAGGATGAAAGGGAGAAAGAGAAAAAAGAAGGAAGAAAAAGATTTATTTTCTTAATCAAGAAATGCTGTGGAGGAAGAGGAAGAAAGGAGGGAGGCAGGGAGATAACTTGAACTGAAGTAAAGAATAGAAACAAAGCCTGTTTTAGAAGAATGAGGACTTTTGAGATAGCCACCCAAGAAGAGGGCTGGGCTGAGAACAGGTTGAGGACTGAGAATTCAGAAAGTATTGAGCTGCTCTGAATGACATTTTATTCCCCATCAAGACATAAATGGATGGTTTCTGACTAACTTCTTTAACACAATCTCTCCAAGAGTAGAATGTGTACTCAGATATATTTTCTTCATGGGATAACTCATTTTGATTTTCTCCCACCTTTACTTTAAAGGATGATATGTGAGAGAAGAAAGAAGATATTGTCAAAACCCACAAAGTTTATGAAGGGGTTCACAGCATTTGGTAAAGGAGTGACGGTGAAGAGAGGTCACCGAATGTGGCGTTTCACCCCAGGAGCACTGCTTGTTTGCCTGGTCATCCCCTGCCATCAACCAGGATCACACTTAACATGTCCCTGAGAGATATGCTGTACGGTCACCCTTGATAAATGCAAAGTTCTTAGCAACATACCACTGTTTAAGAATGTAACTTAAAAATTGGAAGGCCCTGGGCTTCCCTGGTGGCGCAGTGGTTGCGAGTCCGCCTGCCGATGCAGGGGACGCGGGTTCGTGCCCCGGTCCGGGAAGACGCCACGTGCCGCGGAGCGGCTGGGCCCGTGAGCCATGGCCGCTGAGCCTGCGCGTCCGGAGCCTGTGCTCCGCCACGGGAGAGGCCACAACGGCGAGAGGCCCGCGTAGCGCAAAAAAAAAAGAAAGAAAGAAAAAAATTGAAGGCCCTATATCTGTTTACTCAATGTAAGAGCAGGAGGAGACTTAATATGTGATATGATATTTCTGGCTTGAGCAGAGTGATTAAACCAGTCTGTCTGCAAAACCACAACAAACAGTGTGTGTTCACTGTTATGGCAAACGCTATGAGAATGAACAAGACAGAAAGCACCTAAAAGGCCTTGGAAGAAAAGTAAATACGAGAGATAAGCATCTTCCAGTTTTCTTATAACCCATTTTCACAGAGCTGCCAAATGACTCTACTGTTTGCCTCACACCAGGGGTGTGTCAATGATGTATTTTCACAAGTGCTTAAGTACTGAGATAAAAAGTGTAGTGTGAGTGTCAAAGGTGGACTAAAACACAAAGTTCCACTACTTGCCAGTTTTCACAGAAGATAAATAGTTTTTCTTTGTAATGACAAAGGATAGCCTTGTCTCCAAGTCAGCTACCTTACAAATCAGGAAGCTGTTCTAAAGGAGGCCCCAGATTAGAGCTGACATGGCCCGGTGGTGGGTGAGGGATGTTATTCTGGTACAGATGATAACATATTGTATAATCCTGAGGTTTTCAATCAGCCCTTGCAGCATGGCTACCTTTGCCAATCTAGAGCTGGAACGCATTCTTAAGTGAACTCTCTTCAGCATATAAACGTGATTTTCCTTTCCACCTCCAACTACACCCAAGGCCTTAGATTTGAATAACGAAGAGAACCCTAAGCTAGCCAAATTCACTTTGATAGCTAGAATAGACAAGTCTGGCAGTTCTATTTTTACTTTAGCAAACAATAAGCCAGTTAAATATAGTCAGAAAGTACAATAAACAGAAAACATTACTGTTACGAGTTAAAACTCACAGTAGAATGTGTCCACTATTTAAATGCTCAGAATTTCTGTAGAATTATAAGATACAGGTACATTAAAAATTGTAACTTGAGGTCAATAGGGGATAAAAAACATAAGGAAAACTCTCAGAATTCAGAAGCATACAAGAACAACTAATCCACTGACTGTGAATGTTATCTAAAGGGGTTAAAAGAAATCAGACTTCCCTGTGGGTTGTGCATTGGGGTATACATTATGTGCTGTCATTAAAGTATTTTTTTCTCTGGTAAGCAAGCATTCCCTGCTGGGACATCTCTTTGGTTTGGTGGGAGTCTGGAGTTATACATGAAGTGTGTGTTATCAGCTAGAAATTAGTCCGCATAAAAATTTAATGGTATTGTCCTAGCTATTTTTCAATTAGTGCATGTGTTTTATTCACATGACTTGGATTATTGATGACATGAATTATAACTCTGTGGTAAAACATGATCAGAGGTTTTTTTTTTCCTCTGTGCTATAATCTTATGACTGATGAGAAACTCTGAACAACAACAGAAAATGAATATAATTAAAATAAGTTAAGCCTTACTTTTGGCAATAACCATGAGATTCTGAATTATCTCATGTTTCCTGGTTTAAGGCTTTTACTCGGATTACCTTGGAAATTGTGTATAGCGTTCAATCACTACACCTTCCTTTTTTTTGCCGCCAGTCCCCTGTGTTTAAATCCATCAGTGTCATGGAGCAGTGGGGTTTTAAAAAGTATTTGGAAGGGCACCAAACCTGAATGTTTTGAGAGCAAGATACACACACAGGACTGAATGTATTTTCACAGAAATTGAAACAGATTTTTTTTTTCTGAGAACATTATTAAAGAAAACCCGGGATACTTACAGAGGATGGTGGAACCAGTCAATGTGCAGAGCTGTTTTTGCTTAATTATATCCATATCTTTCTTCAAGGCTTCTGAAATACAGTAATCACTGAAAGGCCCTAGCGATCTCTTCTGTGGTGTGAGATATTTATTTTCTCTTTTTGTAAGACAAACTATGATCATTTCTTTTGTTGGATATGTATTTTTAAAGAGAACTAAACATGTGAATTTTGAAAATGTAATTGGGTAATCTGTCTGTCTATGGTTATGCTAGAATCAGACTCAAAACTTAGTTACATTTGTGTCACTCTGTTCTATTCTAATTCGTACTTCTTCTCAGCGTTTTTATATCAGATATCTATCTCTACATGCAATATAAATTTTATAACAGATCTTTCTTTTGTTTTACATTTCTCTGAGTGCTTTAAGACTACTGAATGTTCTCCAACAACTTCAATTTTATCTGAAAATAACTTTAGGCAAATTCGTGTTTCTTAGTTTTCTGCAAATCAAATGAATAATGTCTGGATATTTTTTTTTATGGATTTTTTTTTTTCTTTCAGGATTCCTTCTGTGAAGCGTCTGATTAATTAAAAGGGAATCCTCTAGAGGTGTATAATTCTAATAGCTCTCTCAGCACCGCATATATTGATCTATTTAACATCTTCCTTCTGTATAACCCAGAACAAAGATTTTTAATTTCTCTGGTAGAATAGCATCAATCAATGCCACAGTTAGAACCTTACCAAATGAATTCATAGACAGATGCAGATCTGATATGGTTTATGGTGAAGTATTTTTAAATTGATCAAATCAAACCTATCATCTCTGAATCTTTGAGTAGTCATATGCTCTTTTTGAATTATTTTCAATGACGAGAAAGTGTGTGTGCATATGTTTTGTGTTAGACATATTTAGATACTGGGAGGGCAATGTATTACTCTTCCTTTTTTTTTTCTTTCTATTTCCTTTGAGAAATTAATTTCATAAAAGTGCAAAAAATAATATAAGAAACACGCTACACTTACTGCCCCAAGTTATCAATTATGTGTTGTCTTTTTGGTTCAGATGAAATGTTTCAATTTCCTAAAATATGGATTTTATAAGCATTAATTAACAATAAGTGGATTTTTACTTTTTCATCTTTCATTTCCTTAATTTTTGATATTGGAATTTACTGAGAGATCTGGTTGAGTCTACAATGGAAATCCTGCTAGTTTTCTGCAAAGAAAATTCAATAAAGTTGATAATGTTGGTAGATCTGGGAGCACTCAGTTGGAAAGTACCCCAGAGGGCCTTTAATTTGGAAAGTTTAGCACACTGGCATAGAAGGAAATGTAAATCAGTTTGCATGCTGCCACATTTCCTCGCCATAGTTTTATTTCTCTTTCACATATTTTGTTATTCTTCTTGGAAGTAAAATTTCCTTAGATTGCTTCATTTTACTTTTTCTAAGGAGTCCATGTCTGTCTCTTTAAAATACTGTAAGAAGTGCTGGAATAAAAATGCTACATTTTAATCCTTAGTAAAATGAATAATTCTCAGAGTAAGGTGGTGGGAAACTAGTTTGAATTAGTCACAAAGTAAGAATGTATGAGACTACTGGTCCAAGTCAAACTTCATTGTTCTCTGTTTGGAAGAGGAGTGAAGTTATTTTGCCAACTTTCAAATACAGTTCACTCAGAAATTGTCTGCTCTAAGTTTGGAGCACATCTCAGAATTAGTTTGGCTCAACTTAGCTATGGGACTTTGGTTTGCTTTTATTTTCAATTCTCTTGGTGGTTCTGAAGGCACGAATAAATTTCACAGAGGAATCTTGTTTGCACATTGTAAACCACCTCTTCTACCAAAAAAAAAAAAAAATGTAATTGTGTGATTTATGTTTTCCTGGAAAGGAGTAAACGAAAGATAACTGAAATTCAAAAAAAGTTATAGAAATACATTTTCTCTTTAATGTGAAAGCTTTCATAAAGAAGTGTTTATTTCCTTTTTGCAATATAACAGTGGTTTTTATCTTATATAGAATGACAAAGGTGACTCAAACTCTATTTCATCTTCACTAATTTAAGTATTTAGTTGCATATTATTTTATCACTTATATTCACAAATGGCTGTACTGCTGCTTCTGCTATTGCTGCAGCTGGCATTTACATTGAAGTGAGTTGAAATGGATAGGAGAACATTCCTTCCAGTTTGGATACACAGGAATGAAAGTGCCCTTTGGTTCCTGCTCTTTAATTCTGTAGTCTGTCGCAGGGCTTCTTTGCATGATGAGATCTCCCCCGTCCTTTTTTCAAGGCGGGTGGTTTCCTATTATTCAACAAAACTGAAGGAAAACCTAATCTTGTTGTCAGCTGGTACATTAAAAATGATTTTTGTTGATAGATCACCATGTGAATTTTAGCATGAAGCACTGATGGAGTTCAAAGAAGTTTGTGACATTTCTGTGAAAACAACTTTTCCATTCCCATCTCCTTATTTTATGAACTTTTCCTATGCTACCTTTCTAAAGGTGAAAAATAGGTTAGAATTGATGTGTGCCTGGTTTCATTCTAGTAAAAATGATATTTACTTTTTAATAATGAACCAATTGAGGAAAACCTGTGTTATTGAGGGAGTAATTTCAAAAAGAAATTGCTTTTATGTTTAATAATTATTTATCAACATTTGTAATCTAGGTATGCTGTTTTGACAAATTGTTTACTACTACTAGTATTAATAACTCAATATAGAACGCTAAATTTTAACCCTAGAGGCTTCAAATACAAGGGAAATAGATGCCATTGCTTTCTATTTATATTCGTGGGTTTTTTGTGTCAGAGAAGGGTTATGGTGCTGGAATAACAACGCTACTTTCAAGCATACTTTCAGCTGTATTAGGTAAAGTTATGTTGTAGAGGGGGAATTGACATATGTTCGAGACAAAATGTGAACAATGTAAAATTTAAAGAAGAGATCGTCCATGTTTATTTAAATGGATGATAGTTGTATATGTCTAAGTGTCACTCAGGTTTTATTGGATATGTTTAAAAGAGTGATGTGACATTATTTTAAAAGCCAACATATATAATTACCTGGAAATTTTATCCTCTTCAACTATTTCGATTTGTAATGACTACTTTAGATGTTAACTTAAAAAATATGTGAGGGGGTATCTAATTTTCAAAATTCTTTTGTAGTTTGTGAACAAAAATGTTTAAACCACACTATCCTATACTAAATCCCAACCTATTTCTGGGGTTTTGCCATTTATGTCACTCTTGTCTGACATTTTTATTTTATTACCATAGATCAGGAAGCAAGCCTGAGTAGTGTAGATTAACCACCCTTCTTTGGGCACTTAAACTGGCAATTTCTCACCTCTTTTCTCTGGTTCACACCTATCTCTCAGCTATCATGAAGTCCTCTGTTAAAAGTCTAGCCCTCCTTTAAGGCTGAACCAAAAGTCTGCCTCTCCTTTGTTATTGCCCATAGTTATCCCAGCCAGAGAAATTGCTCTGTCCTCTGTACCTTTATAAGAACTAGCTCATACCACATTATAGCACTTATCTGACACTACCTTTTAGATAGATTCTGAGCATTTTTCTTGCCGACATAATTATAAGTGTGCTGATGTGGAGAAACCATGTCTTCCGAGAGTTTATATGCCTTACAGTGCCAAATACAGAAAGCTCATTTATTAACTAGATGCGCAAATGAATTATATGTATTAAAAGGGAAGTGTTTTCAATTATATCAAAGCTCCTTTGATGTGGCTTTCTTGTAACTTCTGTTTTGAGAATCACAGGGGATATTGAAATCAGCTGAGTGTATATCAGCCAGTGAGGGAGATAGAGTGAGTCAATGCTGAAGAAGCCATACTGGGAAAAATATTTGATACAGCTAAATATTTTAGAGAGCTAAATATAATGAGACTGTGAAGAAATGACATCAGGAAGAGTTGAGACTAGAAAAAAAGCAAACAAACCCAGAAGCATTTTCAATTTGGTACGCTACAAAATCAGGTAGGGGTGATTTTCAATGGGATGGAAGAGAAAATGAGGAGCTGAGCCAATAGGTAAAGAGCATCAAAGGGGTTGGAAGGAAGCAGGGGGCCTGGTCAACAGAATTTTTGTTTTTTCTGATCCAGCTTGTAGGAATCCCATCTAAGAAGTGTATGGCTAGAACAGCTGTACCTTTAATTGTTTTATTACTTTTTTTTTCACAACATGAGTTCCAAAGTAATCAAATTACTTAGACAAATAGAAAGGGTTTTTTTCCATTCCATTTTCTCATAGATTTTTGTTTTGTTTAGTTCTTACTGGGGGATAAAATATTTCCCAACCTTTCTAAATTTTAAAATAGCGTTCCAAAGGACAGCTATCTATAATCTAGAACCTATGAGTTGTTTCATTCCTCAAATAGTGGTTTTAATGGTCTCATAACACTTGAGCCAATGTGGCTCCCAGAAGCAGAATTCCAGTGTCTTTTCAGCATTGTCTTGTGGGGAATCTATTAATGTCAGAGTTTGTGTTTTAACATGCAGAGCCCAGGTTTCTGACATGGAGAGTATATTTTGGGAGCTAATCTGCCATGTATTCTTCATTTTTCTGTTTTGGGAAGGGGGCAGTGATTATCTTACAGCTAATTTTGTGTGCTTGCTGATATTGCATTCTTGAAATGTGCTACATTTGGCAATTGATAGCAAAAATCCAAGAATTTCAACAGAAAATTTAATTACAGGAATAACTAAATTAGGCAAAATCTGGTGAGGAGTTTCCAGTAATTATATAACACAAAGAAGCAATAACAATTAAGTACCAAATTCTGAGAGAAAAAATTACTTTCAAAAATATATGTTAATGACAAAACTGAGTTATTTGTAGTGAGGTGGATGGACCTAGAGGCTGTCATATAGAGTGAAGTAAGTCAGAAAGAGAAAAACAAATACCGTATGCTAACACATCTATATGGAATCTAAAAAAAAAGAGGTCAGAAGAACCTAGGAGCAAGACAGGAATAAAGATGCAGACATACTGGAGAATGGACTTGAGAATATGGGGAGGGGGAGGGGTAAGCTGGGACAAAGTGAGAGAGTGGCATGGACATATATACACTACCAAACGTAAAATAGATAGCTAGTAGAAAGCAGCCGCATAGCGCAGGGAGATCAGCTCAGTGCTTTGTGACCACCTGGATGGGTGGGATAGGGAGGGTGGGAGGGAGGGAGACGCAAGAGGGAAGAGATACGGGAACATATGTATATGTATAACTGATTCACTTTGTTATAAAGCAGGAACTAACACACCATTGTAAAGCAATTATACTCTAATAAAGATGTTAAAAAAATATGTATATATGTTAATGAAAATCTGCCTTTCCTGGGCTATATAGAATTTATACTGAGATTTTGAGGTTCCTGAGATATGTACTTAACACAGAAGCACATGTTCTCCTCTTTCCCACCATGCCACTGCAGAAATAGAAGCCCAAGGAGAAAGATAAAGGTATTTAAATGTCTATCTATCTATCCATCTATCTATCTATCTACCAATCTATCCACCTATCTACTTAGTCTATAGATGTAGAAATGCATGTATACATGCACAGTTCTGTGTGTGTTCATGACCTTTTAGTTTAGATGATGGAACTAATAATATAAATCAAGATGTCCCATGCATTTGGATGTGACTAAAAAGTCACTTTTGTAAAGGTCACACATCACGATAGTCTTATTCTAATAATAACATACATTGGCTTAGCATGATTATGAGAAGCCTTCTTTATATAAGGATTGATTCAGAAAGAATAAAATATTTATAGAAAACATTTTTATTAATTTAAAATAAAAATATTGGGACTTTCCTGGTGGCGCAGTGGTTAGGAATCCGCCTGGCAATGCAGGGGACACGGGTTCGAGCCCTGGTCCGGGAAGATCCCACGTGCTGTGGAGAAACTAAGCCCATGCGCCACAACTACTGAGCCTGTGCTTTAGAGCCCTTGAGCCACAACTGCTGAGCCTGCCTGCTACAACTGCTGAAGCCCATGCACCTAGAGCCCATGCTCCGCAACAAGAGAAGCCATTGCAATGAGAAGCCCGTGCACTGCAAAGAAGAGTAGCCCCCACAACTAGAGAAAGCCCGCACGCAGCAACAATGACCCAATGCAGCAAAAAATAATTTTTAAAAAATTATATAAAAATTAAAAAATAGTAAAATAAAAATATCTCTGCTGAATCCAGGGGTGTGGGGGGGGGGTGCTCAGGGGGGAGTGCGCAAGGGGGGATCATTCTCTTATAATTTAGAATATGTGCTTTATTAAACAGAACAGTGTGACTAGGAATTGATATTCTCAAAGGCCAATTATTTATTTAAAAGTTACTTATTGAGGGGCTTCCCTGGTGGCTCAGTGGTTGAGAGTCCGCCCGCCGATGCAGGGGACACGGGTTCGTGCCCCGGTCCGGGAGGATCCCACGTGCCATGGAGCGGCTGGGCCCGTGAGCCATGGCCGCTGAGCCTGCGCGTCCGGAGCCTGTGCTCCACAACGGGAGAGGCCCCCCCCCCCAAAAAAAAAGTTACTTATTGAGCATGTGCTATGTGTTGGGTACTATTCTAGTGACTGAACAAAACTGACAAAATCTCTTTTTTGTAGCTTATATTCTTGGTGGAAGTTAGAAATAGGCAATAAATAAATAAATACAACACACGTGCAATGGGGATAAATTCTATATGTAATATAAACCAGGAGAAGGAGATAGTGAATGGTAGTTCCAAACAAATGTTGTTTTCTATGGGTCTGGTCAGGTAAGGCCTCCTTTTGTTTCTGGGCAGAGTGAGAGAGAAAGCCCTGTGAATATCTGGGAGCCAAGATTTCAGAAGGAAGCAGGAGTGAGGCCACACCTGAGCCAGTGCTCTAGACAAAAGCCAAGAGGCCAAATTGGAGTAGAGTGAGCAAAGGGGGAGGACCGACCGAAGGAGAGAAGGCCAGAGGGGGAGCTGGGGGAAGATCACAGGTGTCTTGATGGACATGGGTAGGACTTCGGAGTTTATTTGGCATGATCTGGAATCACTGAAGGATTCTGAGCAGAAGAGTCTAATTCCTTGTCATGCAGAGAATAGACTATACAGCAAAATGAAAGCAAGACACCTAAACGGGGGCCATTGTGACAATTCATGGGAATGATGAGAAGGCTCAGGGCCAGGATGAGAGCAGTAAAGGTGGTAAAAAATGTTAGGATTCTGGATAGGTTTTGTGAAAGGATGAAGAGAATATATTATTTATCCACCACTTCTGAGGAAAATAAGTCTCTCTTGAGGAATACTCATGATGAACTCTGACAAACAATGCATGAAATCAGTATGGCTACCCTGAGGACAGTGGCCATAAGAGAGAATGGAAGCAGGGAGATTAGTTAGGAGATCACTGAAACTAACCTGTGAAAAATAAGGGGTATTTAAATGAGGACTTTTGTGATAAAAGTGGTAAGAAGTATCCAGATACTAGTATATTTTGACGTGGGTGCTGACAGAAGTTCTAATGGAATGACTGTGAGATAAGAAAGAGTGAAATAAAAATCATGCCAAGAATTTTGGTTAGAGAAAGAAGATCTTAAAATCTGGACAGATTTATAATCTCTTACCCTGAATTAGATATCTCTCCATTTCTCAAAGCTGGATGGCCTACAGGCTGTTCATCACTGGTTCTTCACACACCTGAAGGTTCAGTGATTTTCTACATATGATGTCACTTTTGACCCTTGAAGCAAGTGTATGAAGTAAGAAGGAGAGATATTACTTTTTCAAGTTTTAGAGACTGGGGAGGCTGCATGTCTTGCCCAAGGATACAGTTCTGTTAATAGGCAGAGTATGGATAAGAATGGGCAGACTGGGGCTGACCCCAATCTTAAAGACATACAGCCTCGAAAATTAACACTGTATTTACAGGATTCATGCTATCTGTAAAATATTAAACATCCTGCTAGGTGTAAGCTTCACAAGGGCAGGGACCTTTGATTTGTTCCCTGATGAATCTCAAGAGCCTAACCTCTTTTTAAAAGGGAAATTGTTTTCCTAGGGAAATTAAAATTCTTTTGTTTCTGGCTACAGGTTAGAAAGACTCGATACGTTGAACTGTGCTCTAATATCCTATATCCTGCTCTTTTATTATGATCAGTTATTCTATAATAATAATATTAGTGCTATTAATTAATTATTTATGAAACCAAAAGCTAGCTAATCAACAAAAATTCATGCTCTCCCTTTGGTAGATAGTCTGGTAGATCGCTGCCCAGCCAGAGACTGTAATTCACATTTACTATTGCATCCAGGTATAGCTATATGGTTCATTCTTATCACTGGAATATGGAAAGCAATGGTCTGTGTCACACTCAGGCCTTGGCTCTAAGAAGCTGACAGGGCATCTCCATATAGTTTTTCCCATCTGCTAGCAGAACCACTTGATTGATAAGACTGGGACACAGATTTATCGTTTAATAAGAATTGAAATGTTTCTGGGAAATGAACAAAATTGTTTTTAGTTATAGCCGCTAGTATTACCTAACAAAATTGGTACTGGAAATGGGGTTGCTGCTTTCAAGAAGCATAAATATGTAGAATTGACGTCAAGATTGGGTGGTGATAAAAGAGATATTAGAGGCTGGGGAAATGGAGATGCATGTTTTGCAGTGGCAGAACTTGTGATAAAATGTTGCCTGTGATGACTTTGAAGGTAGGCCATATGCCTGCCAAGCCTGTGGCTCTAGGGCCAGAAGTTGGAAAACAGAATAGTATAGTTTGTATTTGCTGTTACTTGCTGCATTTTATAAGATAAGATAAGAAAGAGATGAATTCAGGCAAAACTTGACTGGGTTTTGAGAGCATAAATAAAAGGGAATAGATAAAATCCTGAAATCTCAGACCTCACAAGGGTTGGAAAAGCTTAAGGCTCTGGACCCCAATTGGATGAGATAAGATTGAGAAAGTCTCATTAAGACTTCAGCTAAACAGTTGGGCTCAGCTCTGTAGTGAAGATGAAAGAACTTTGGCTGCCATATTGACACATGGAATTCACTAGAAAAAAACAGATCAGAAGCCTACTGACTTTGAAAGAATTGTATTGACAAGGGAATTTTGATCCAGAGACTAATCAGAGAACTTCGATCATTGCCAGGGTAGAGGTCTTCGCAATGCCTGCCTGGCAGGATTTCATGATTGCCGTGGACCAAGGATACCATGTGTTTCCATCATTCCCTTTTGCCAGTGGGAGTTTTTATGGTGATTATCCTGTTCTTGCTGCAACATTGTACGTTGGATGTCAGGGGTGTAGAAGGAAGACAACTTGCTTTTTGATTCATAGGTTACCAGACCATGAGTTGTCACATACGGATCTGATGGAGATGGCTGTGTATTTCTCAGAACTCCTAGATTTTGAGCTGGATGCTGTGACTGGATGGAACTTGGAATTACATATCCTGGGGTAGGGGTGACTGTGTTCTGGTGGGAATGAAACACGCACAACGATATTTAATAGCCAAAGGTGTTGACTGTGGCAGAGGTGGCTAGTGGGCCACGTGGAATTTGTGTTTCCTTTTCTATACTGTTGAGAGACCACTAGAAGCAAGCTATTCCACCTTGAACTACATTGTCCAATCCTGTTTGCATCCAGGTGGATCATATGACTAGTTTTAGCTGATGGAATATCTATGGAAGTAATATTTGTCACTATAAGACTGGGCTTTTAAAATAGTGGCTGAAACTTTTCCAGCCTATTTCCCTTATTGCTTAATTGGAACAAAGGATTCCCATCCTAGGGAATGAGTGGCCCACAGAATGGAAACAGCCTGGGTTCCTAAGTTACCATAGTGAAAAAACTCCTCCTCCAGTGAGGGACACCTGAATTGGATAATATGCAATAGGCTTCTGTTATGTTAACCCACGGAATCTGGGG
>RJWK010002366.1:0-70959 GCA_004363435.1 Platanista minor | reverse complement strand
TTATCAAACTCCTCCAAAATATAGCAGAGGAACACTCCCAAACTCATTCTACGAGGCCACCATCACCCTGATACTCAAACCAGACAAAGATGTCACAATGAAAGAAAACTACAGGCCAATATCACTGATGAATATAGATGTAAAAATCCTCAACAAAATACTAGCAAAGAGAATCCAACAGCACATTAAAACGATCATACAACATAAAGTGGGGTTTACACAAAGAATGCAAGGATTCTTCAAAATACACAAATCAATCAATGTGATACACCATATTAACAAACTGAAGGATAAAAAACATGATAATCTCAATAGATGCAGAAAAAGCTCTCAACAAAATTCAACACCCATTTATGATAAAAACCCTCCAGAAACTAGGCATAGAGGGAACTTACCTCAACATAATAAAGGCCATATATGACAAACCCACTGCCAACATCGTCCTCAATAGTGAAAAATTGAATCCATTTCCACTAAGATCAGGAGCAAGACAAGGTTGCCCATTCTCACCACTATTATTCAACATTGTTTTGGAAGTTTTAGCCACAGCAATCAGAGAAGAAAAAGAAATAAAAGCAATCCAAATCAGAATAGAAGAAGTAAAACTGTCACTGTTTTGCAGATGACGTGATACCACACACAGAGGATCCTGAAGATGCTACCAGAAAACTACTAGAGCTAATCAATGAATTTGGTAAAGTAGCAGGATACAAAGTTAATAAAAAAAAATCTCTTGCATTCCTAAACAGTAATGATGAAAAATCTGAAAGAGAAATGAAGGAAACAATCCCACTTAAAACTGCAACAAAAAGAGTAAAATACCTAGGAATAAACCTACCTAAGGAGACAAAAGACCTGTATGCAGAAAACTATAAGACACTGAAGAAAGAATTTAAAGATGATACAAACAGATGGAGAGATATACCATGTTTTTGGATTGGAAGAATCAACATTGTGAAAATGACTCTACTACCCAAAACAATCTACAGATTCAGTGCAATCCCTATCAAGCTACAATTGGCATTTTTCACAGAACTAGAACAAAAAATTTCACAATTTGTATGGAAACCCAAAAGATCCCGAATAGCTAAAGCAATCTTGAGAAAGAAAAACTGAGCTGGAGGAATCAGGCTCCCTGACTTCAGACTATACTACAAAGCTACAGTAATCAAGACAGTATGGTACTGGCACAAAAACAGAAATATAGATCAATGGAACAGGATAGAAAGCCCAGAGATAAACCCACACACATATGGCTACATTATTTTTGACAAAGGAGGCAAGAATATACAATGGAGAAAAGAGAGCCCCTTCAAAAAGTGGTGCTGGGAAAACTGGACAGCTACATGTAAAAGAATGAAATTAGAGCACTCCTTAACACCATGCACAAAAATAAGCTCAAAATGGATTAAAGACCTAAGTGTAAGGCCAGTCACTATCAAACTCTTAGAGGAAAACATAGGCAGAACACTCTATGACATAAATCACAGCAAGATCCTTTTTGACCCACCTCCTAGAGAAATGGAAAGAAAAACAAAAATAAACAAATGGGACCTAATGAAACTTCAAAGCTTTTCCAAAGCAAAGGAAACCATAAGCAAGATGAAAACACAATCCTCAGAATGGGAGAAAATATTTGCCAATGAAGCAACTGATAACAGATTAATCTCCAAAATTTACAAGCAGCTCATAAGTTCAATATCAAAGAAACAAATAACCCAATCTAAAAATGGGCAGAAGGCTTAAACAGACGTTTCTCCAAAGAAGATATACAGATTGCCAACAATCAAATGAAAGAATGCTCAACTCATTAATCATTAGAGAAATGAAAATCAAAACTACAATGAGATACCACATCACACCAGTCAGAATGGCCGTCATCAAAAAATCTACAAACAATAAATGCTGAAGAGGGTGTGGAGAAAAGGGAACACTCTTGCACTGTTCATGGGAATGTAAATTGATATAGTCACTATGAAGAACAGTATGGACGCTCCTTAAAAAACTAAAAATAGATCTACCATACAATCCAGCAATCCCACTACTGGGCATATACCTGAAGAAATCCATAATTCATAAAGAGTCATGTACCACAATGTTCATTACAGCTCTATTTACAATAGCCAGAACATGGAAGCAACCTAAATGTCCATCTACAGATGAACGGATAAAGAAGATGTGGCACATATATACAATGGAATATTACTCAGCCATAAAAAGAAATGAAATTGAGTTATTTGTAGTGAGGTGGATGGACCTAGATTCTGTCATACAAAGTGAAGTAAGTCAGCAAGATAAAAACAAATACAGTATAGCAACACATATATATTCAATGTAAAAAAAAAAAAAGAAAAAAAAAGTCATGAAGAAACTAGGGGCAGGATGGGAATAAAGACGAGACCTAGTAGAGATAGACTTGAGGACACGGGGAGGGGGAAGGGTAAGCTGGGACAAAGTGAGAGAGTAGCATGTTCATATATACACTACCAAAGGTAAAACAGATAGCTAGTGGGAAGCAGGCGCATCACACAGGGAGATCAGCTTGTGCTTTGTGACCACCGAGAAGGGGCAGTGAGGGATGGTGGAAGTGAGGGAGATGCGAGAGGGAAGAGATATGGGGATATATGTATATGTATAGCTGATACACTTTGTTATTAAGCAGAAACTAACACACCATTATAAAGCAATTATACTCCAATAAAGATGTTAAAAAAAAAAAACTTTCTGCTAGATGGTATACCTCAAATTATATTCTCCATAAGAATCAATTTATATACCTTCTGTAACTATTACAAAGAGCGATTCCAATGATCCGTAACATATAAACTAAATCATTTGGTATGAGGTTGGATACTGATTCTGTATACTAAGCAAACTATCACAAGTAGTCAGAGAATCACAGAGCTGGAAGAATAACTGAAATATCCCTTACTAAAATACTTTCAATGACTGTCCACTGACTGTTTCTTAATTTCCTTCTTAAAATTTAAAAAAAAGGATCTAGATATAAAGTCAGATGCACTGGCCATATACTCAGAGATTCATATAGCAAATCTGTGGTCTAACCAGCAGGCTGTATTTTTTTTAAAGTCCTATAGTGACTATTTTGTAGAAGCAGGATTAAGAATTATTATTTTTATTTTTTTGTGGAATCTAAAATATGACACAAATGAACCTATGTGCAAAACAGAAACAGACTCACAGACATAGAGGACAGATCTGTGGTTGCCACAGGGGAGGTGGGATGTGGGAGGGATGGGTTGGAAATTTGGGGTTAGCAGATGCAAACTATTATATATAGAACGGAAAAACAACAAGATCCTACTGTATAGCACAGGGAAATATATTTAATATCCTGTGATAAACCATAATGAAAAAGAATATAAAAAAGAATATATATATATATATATATATGTACAACTGAATCACTTTGTTGTACAACAGAAATTAACACAACATTGTAAATCAACTATACTTCAATAAAAAAAAATATTTATTATATTTTTAAATGGAAACGTTGGGAACCAAATAAAATTGATAATTTCTTCCAACATACAAAATTTTAAATAAAAATAAATGTATTTATACATTTGTTCTCTATGTCTGTGTCTCTATTTCTGCTTTGTAAATAAAATCGTTTATACCAAATTTTTCAGATTCCACATATATGCGTTGATATAGGATATCTGTTTTTCTCTTTCTGACTTACTTCACTCTGCATGTCAGTCTCTAGGTCCATCCATGTCTCTACAAATGACCCAATTTCCTTCCTTTATGTACGGACACCAAGGGGGAAAGGGGGAGGTGTGATAAATTGGGAGATTGGGATTGACATATATATACCATTGATACTATGTATAAAATAGATAACTAATAAGAACCTACTCTATAGCTCAGGGAACTGTACTTAATGCTCGGTGGTGACCCAAATGGGAAGGAAATCCAAAAATAGGGGATATATGTATACATATAGCTGATTCACTTTGCTGTACTGTGGAAACTATCACAATATTGTAAAGCAACTGTACTCCAATAAAATTTTTTTTAATGTATTTATCAATTTGACTGACTAGGACCAGCTTTGATGTATTTCAGATTTAGGAATAATTAAAGGTACTCTTTAAATTACTTTAAATATAGTAATTGTTCACTTTAAAATTATCTTCAGAAGAAGATACCAAATATTATAATATGAAAAGTTAAATTCCTTGAAATCCCCACTTTTCAATTATACATATCAAAGATGAGTTAATTTTCAAATATTTTTTCTCAATGTTATGTAGTTATATACACATATGTAAAACAAAGAAGAACAATAACAACAAAAACAACAAATATATACATTAAAATGTCAGTTTTCCTTATCAGATACCTGAACCCCTTACCAGAAACATTCAGACTATCAGCACGTGTAATATTTTTTTCTTTCTCATAAAAAAAATCATAATATTCCCAGTGCTCTGTATTTTATTGAATTTTCCACATATGTTGGCAATCTTCCCATACTAGAACTTGTGCATCTAATTGTTTTAATGGCCACTTACTAATACACTTTACAATTATAAAATAATGTATTTAACCATCCCTTCATTTGTAAATATTACATTGTTCCACTTTTGATCTTAACATTTTAAGAGTGTAAAAATAAACATGTTTACTTCAATTTCTACCACTGATAAAAACCAAAGGTTTTTGCAGTTGAACTGTTGCAAGTTAGTGACAAACGATTCTCAAAAAATATTCCATAGATTTTAACCCCTTCCCAATGAAGCATGAAGGTTCATTTCCCATGTACTCTCACCAATAGTGATGCTTATAAAAATGATTTAATTTTTGGTATTCTAATCTAAAAGGTACCTTGTAGTTTCAATTTTCTTTGCTATAATTATAAGCAAAATTAAACCTTTCTGCCTATTTATTGATGGTGTGATTAGTTTTCTGTGAATTGCCTGTTTATGTTATTCTGTAATATATAAGTACTCCTATTGTGTGCATATATACACATAGTAGTAAAAAAAAAAAAATCCCGCTAGCTGAGCATCTCTTAAAATTACATGTTTCATATATTGGAAAAATAAGTATTTTGTAATTTTTTTATTTTTCATCAAAATTCTTCCCCCTTCATATGCCTACATCACATTTCCACATCCAGGAGCATGCCTTATTTATTTATTTATTTATTTATCTATTTATTTATTTTTTTTTTGCAGTACGCGGGCCTCATCACTACTGTGGCCTCTCCCGTTGCGGAGCACAGGCTCCGGACGCACAGGCTCAGTGGCCATGGCTCACCGGCCCAGCCTATCCGCGGCATGTCGGATCTTCCAGGACTGGGGCACGAACCCGCGTCCCCTGCATTGGCAGGCAGGCTCTCAACCACTGTGCCACCAGGGAAGCACTAACATGCCTTATTTTTAATAAAATCTAGACTTGGAGAAGTTTGACTTTGCTCTTATAGCCATTTTTGCTGATTAAGTGAAGTGTACTCAATATGCCTAGATAAAATGTTTTCTGACAGAAAAAATAATATTGTTCCCACCTAAAATGCTTTGTCTCAAGGTAAAAATAGCCAATTTCAGTCTTTCTTTAGAAAAAAAATCATAGCATTCATACAATAACAATGTGAGAGTCAGAGGGGTGGCTAACCAGGCTGTATTTCTGGAAGACTTCTTAAGCCAGAGTTTCCAATCACATAGGGCCAGTTAAGCCCTTCATCTTCTCTAGGTAGATAAATTGAGTGCCACACACTTTGCTGTGCAGGGAACTTTTGAATGAAATCTTTTAAAACAAAGATCTTGTTTGCTGTGAGTGAAAATCAAGTGATAGCCTTGCAATTTTTATTAATAAAAGAGGTTTACATGGTAGATGATCCTGTCTTAGAAAATGCTTGATATTATTGAATATTTACATAATTTTATTTGATAAATATTTACATAGTAGCCCCTAATCAACTGTCCTCTGGATAGAAACTGATGTTTATCTGTATTTTATCCAAAGCCATCTTTATTTATATTTATAGAAGTACAGATAAAGATGCTTTCTGGGTTAATTACTCTAGTGTGCTCATACACAGTGAATGGAATCACTTATATACTGGTATCCACAACAGTAAACTTATTTTTAGAAAAACTATCATCATGACTAAGAGAATAAAAGGAAAAGTAAATATAAAGAAGAAATAAAAACAGGTAGAACATAACATGCATATTATACATGTCATGCACTTGTAAAAATAGTTAAAATAGTAAATACCATTAAATTCTCCTAATGTTTTTATTGTAATTTCATTTGCCAAACTGAAAGGCAACTATGATTTTGGAATTTTCTCTATTAAAAGTAAGTATCATGTAATATTCAAGCATTCAACTCTGGAATCAGATTCTTTTTGATCTAATTATTATGCAAGTTATTTAAATGACTAAATTTCAACCTCAAAAGGTTGTTGTGAGAATTAAACTAGATTTATGCATAAAAAAGCGTTTAGCAAACTGCTTACCACATAATAAGAGCTCAAGAAATGTTTGCTATTGCTATCAACGTGATAAATAGCTGCCGGTCTCTATACGAGAAGTCATAATTTCCTGTGACGGAACAGGGAAAGAGAATGTTGGTAGGCTTATCATACATTTATGGGGTTGTGTGTATGTGTGTATGTGTGTGTTCTGTTTCTTGAGGAAATAGGGGGAGATACCTAGAAGATATGTTCTACTTTAAGATGAAAGATTAAAAAGATTACAAAGCAATGCACAATAGAAGAATTAAAGGATGAGAAAGTGAATTAAAACAAGGCTAACAAGAAGAAGAACTAAGAGAGAGACAAAGTATCAAGAAAGAAATCAAATGGATTTTACTTTGTAATATGTAATTTTGAAATACTGCATTGAGAAAGCAAACAAAATATATAATGCTTTTGAAATTGTATAATGTTTTATTGTTTGTAAATAATTTTCACTCCTGTCTACAGTGATCTTGCAATAGCTATTAGAGTTTGCGAGATAAGTTTTATACTTTCTGTTTAACAGATGAGGGATTAGGACCTAGAAATTGTAAGTGATATGACCAAAGTTACATCACAAATAATCAGCAAGACTTGCAATTAAATCCTATTTTTCCTTAGTGCTTTTTCAAATTGGCTCTGTAAATATATCTTACCAATATAGATTATTTCAAACCTTTTTTTTTTGAAAACCTATCATAATGCTGAGAGTTCTGTCACATACTCTACAGACTTTTTATCATTTGAGGCTTCTAATAATCTTGTGAATATGTTATAGAACAGATTTGAGAAAACAGAAATGTTAGCTAATTTACCCTAAATTATATATTCCGGCTTGTAAATTGTGGATCTGTGGCTTGAACTCACTATATCTGGCTCCAAACAGCATCTGACCTTTTGCGGTAGGTCTCACAGAAGAATGGTTTCCTGTTGAGGAATTCTTATTGGCATCTATTGGCCACTTCATAAATACTTACTGAAAGTCTGAGCAAGCTAATGAATACATAAGTGAATAAATGTGTTCCAGTGTAAAATCTCTGCACCTCTACCACAGATGTCTGGGAACCAGCAGTTAGGGAATAATATGGACTACGTAAGAAAAAGATATGCATTTCTTACACAATCACATACCCCTAGCTACTGCAGTCAGGGAAAGTTTTTAATATTGCTACACAGTAATCTATTATTCATTTTATAATATTATAATTATTCATAAAATTTGCAATGTGTGGTAGAAAGTATCTAAATTTTCATATAGAACTAAAAGCCATTATTGACTTTTATTATTTCTATTGCTATATTCTGACTGTCACCTACTGGTTTTTAAAAATAAGAACTATTAAATTCTAAAAGTTGGTGTGCTGTTTGGATTCTGGAGATGATTGTGGTTTGAAAGAGACATCTGACTCTTGAAGAAAATAAGTATATGTATTTGTAATTGCACCCCAACTTTTACAGAACAGTAGCTGAACCAGACTAAGAAATAGGTTTGTCATTTTAAACAATTTTAAATCTTTTTAAAGCTTCTACTACAGAATACCTAATAGTAAAGGCCAAACACCATTATATGTTATAAAATCGTAAAATGCAGTCTTATGAAAAGATTTCTCATGTTTCACCTTTCCTTTCCAATTATCAAAAACTTTACCAGATGTTCATTTAATTTGGAATTATTTTCAATAATCCCTAAATGTTCACCATGCCTCTATACGTATCTATCTGTCAGAGTACACTTCACTTTCTATTCTAATGTTTTAAAAGATTGTTATTTCAAAACTTCTATATTTCCCATGACCTAGAGAAATGATTATTGCTTTGTTCTTAGATAGACTTGAAAGGTAGCCAGACTTACACATTAAATAATAACTCATTTAAACAGCGATACTCAACTCAAAAAAAAAAAAATGGAGAGAGGATAAATCACTTTGAAAATACCTACAGATGATTCAGACAAGTATCCTCCCCCCTTTACCAAATTTAAACCTTTTGCTAAGGTAGTGTGAACCTTGTACCACAAAATGAACTGTAAAATCATAGAATACCCTTCCTTCATTCCATCTCCACAAAAATTTCCTCATCTTTATAGCTCAGCACAATCATATTGATACATATTTGCCTCCATCTTCTTAGAATTCCATAGTGTTTATTAGTTATATTGTATTTTCTCATTTCTCCATCTTATGCTAATTTCAATAACATCAGTTTTATTTCTCATTTGTGTAAAAGTCTCCCTGACAGGTTGAAAGGTTGAAAGTCAATCGTTCTTCAAATAAACTATGGAATTTGTCACATAATTGGACATGTAGTATTTGATTTAAAAAAACTTGAACAAACGAGAACTTCAGTATATTATTATATCATTCAATTCAAAATTACTGAACAGAATAAAATAATCTATGTGAAAACACCTATTCATTTAAATAGGACAAACTTAAGATCATTGAGCGCAGTGGGATGGCACACTCAAAAACTTGTAAGAGCAATGTTACTGAGTGGTTATTTTGTTCTTTTCTGGATACATTTGAGAGATACTCAAATTCTCAAAATTAACTGTAACTCACACTGAATGTTCAAGGGCCCAAATACCTTATCTCTCTCTCTCTCTCTCTTTTTTCCTGTCCCTAACACATATAATCACAAACCTCACTACTCAGGTCCCCAGACTCTTTTTCAAACATTTGACAGTGTCTTTACCAATAACCTATAAATATTTATTTACTGGAAAGGAGTAGTTTAGAAGAAAGTGTTTCCTGTTTTGATAAAAAGAGACAAAACAAAGAAGCATGTTCTCTCTCCCCTTCCTCTTTCCGTTAGCCTCAATTTGGGATGAGATGATTGGTACTGAAGCTTTGGATGATTGGAACTGAATCTTTCAACCATGAAAACACAAGTATGAGGATGCACGGTATACTTTTTTTTGTGTGTGGTACGCGGGCCTCATCACTGTTGTGGCCTCTCCCGTTGCGGAGCACAGCCGCCGGACGTGCAGGCTCAGCGGCCATGGCTCATGGGCCCAGCCGCTCCGCGGCATGTGGGATCCTCCCAGACCGGGGCACGAACCCGCGTCCGCTGCATCGGCAGGTGGACTCTCAACCACTGCGCCACCAGGGAAGTCCCGCACCGTATACTCTTGATACAGTGAAGTGGAAAGATGAAGATGTGTACTATAAGCAACTCATCCAATGCCCCAGTCTAACTTTGAACTGAGTTAAACTACTATTCATCAAGATTTTTGTCACTCACATTGGCAAGTACTTCTCCTTGATACATTAACTTTTTAATTTGAATTTATGATCACTCTGAAATTTCTTTATAATTGTCAGATAAAGTAGCATATTTTATGCTTATTTTATTTCCTGCTTTCTGACTGCATCTAAAATATTTAGTAGGGATATTGAAAACAAGATTATTTATCCTAGGAAAAGGTAGTTTAGGCTATTGGAAAGCCATGTACAATTTCAAAACCTTCGACAAGTTTTACCACATCAGGAAAGAAATCATATGAATCTCCTTTAAAAAAAATGAACAAGATAATACTGACATTGACCTGTTCTTGGACCTCATTTTCCACAAGTACAGTCATATTAGATTGATATGAAAGTTTTCACTTCCTTGCTTTCCAACTTTATGTTTGGAAATAGACTTTCCCTTAATGCTGCAAATACTGTGTTAAATCCTTATCCCCTTATGTGTGATTCAAGGAAGACAAGCCTCAGAGAGCTAAATAGTGGAAATAATTATAGACAGTCCACTCTCACAGCTTAAGTCTCTCTTGCAGCATTGGGATTTTAACTTGACATATAGTATTTGAAAAAACCTACTGTATTATTATTTTTCTTTCAAAAAATTGAAATAAAATCATGTTATAGTTCTGTAATACCAAACAAAGAAAATGTGCTTTTGTTTCGAATTGACCTTTTTCTCCCATAAGACATGTTCACGTCTCTAATTTTCAAGACTCATTAACCATTTACTCTAGAATTTTATGCTGTCTTCTTTGTAAGAAGAACAACATAGGCTTAAATAATATGTTTTAAAGAATTTATTTCATTTCTGAATTTAAAAAGAAACCATAGGTATTCCGAAAGATTATTGACTTTTCAAATACCTTTGTAAGAATATCAAGGCAATGTGTCATTTCAGACTGCTATTAAAAGCCTATATTGATTACAGTGACATTTGTTGTTTAGAAAAAAGTAGCATTTTATTTATTTTCTCATATTAGTCAATGAGAAAATAAAGGTTGAGGGGGTATTACTAACTTTGTTTTGTACAATGTTATTGATTTGTTGCACTTTGCTTGTGTTCAATACAATTACTATTTTGAGAAATAATTGTAAACTAATAAAAGTATTATATTTCCTGAAAGAAATTGTACATAATATGAATGAATTATTTTTTTTTGGCCAGAGAGCCAAGTTTCGTTTTTTCCTTTTTTTTTTTAGAGTTGAAAAGATGAGAATAGGGCTTCCCTGGTGGCGCAGTGGTTGAGAGTCCGCCTGCCGATGCAGGGAACACAGCTTCGTGCCCGTGTCTGGGAAGATCTCACATGCCACGGAGCGGCTAGGCCTGTGAGCCATGGCCACTGAGCCTGTGCGTCCAGAGCCTGTGCTCCACAATGGGAGAGGCCACAACAGTGAGAGGTCTGAGTACAGAAAAAAAAAAAAAAAAAAGATGAGAATAAAAATCTATATTCTGAGACTTTTGTTTTGGAAACCTGAGAATTAATTCTTCAGCATAATCCTTTAGGCTGGCTATTATCTGATTTTAAAAGTACAGGCATTTTTATTATATTTTATTAGAATGGACATCTTAAAATAAAAGCAATGTTTTATAGGATACCATTGTAGATATGGTTTTTTTCCCATCTCTCGGTTACTTTTTAAATGGGATAAATGAACCCAGAAGGAATGACTTTACTATCTTTAGGAAACTAAATATTAGTATCACATGTTAATGAAGTTTTAAGTTCCAAATCAATTATGAAAGGTGAAAAATAAGCAAAGAAAATTAAAGCAACTTCATCAGAAACAACAAACTTACATCATCAGTTGATTGTGAGATCTGATGTGGTTAGGTTTGCTGGTCTTTAGGCTTAGTTTACTTCATCAAGCCCAAATGAATTATAGTAAAAATGCCAATTTGGATGAGATCAACTTTCTTTTCTCTACAGGATTGTTGTAATAATATAAATCAGAACTTTCAGTAATTCACACAAGATACAAATTAATCATCCCTGTGTCAATACACTTTTCATTCTATAGAGTTTAATTTTTATCATATATATTAACTCAAGGACTTCACCACATTGTAAACTTATCAAAAATTTTCTTCTGCATATTCACTTCAGATAAATTCTTACAATATTGATACTCACAGCTTACAGAAATGGCAGTTTTCCAAATTAAAGTAATTGCATTTAGAACTCAGTATCTAAGATGGTTGTATGTTTGTTCTTTTTTCCACATGATCCAGATTGTCCCATTCCAGAAGGCAGTTTCCCAGAATGCAAATCACAAATGTACCAGGAACTCCAGGTAGGCTTTTCTATTTATCAATATACAGGAACATCAATGATGGCAAAGACTACAGAACATTAAGGGTTAGCTCTATGTATCAGACGAGAGATCCATATATTTGTTCATCTGTGGCAGAAAGTTACTGTAACACTTCATAATGGTCCCTTCAAGAAAATTGATATCACTTCATGGAAATCTTACTGGCTCCTAATTCGTCAATGTAGTCCCCAATGTAAAAGCACTGGTACATGTGCATTCATCAAAAAAACATAAGGTCAAATCTTATTGCTCCCATAGTGTCATCAAGTTGTTATTCCAATAACATTTATTGAAAAACACCTGAAGTTTCCAATGATTCACAATACTTTATTGTCATTAGGAAATTCAGATAGATAGCCAAATAGATACAGTCATTTCTTGTTATTTGCAAGTTATGTTCTATAAAAAAGATCGCTACAGACACTGATTTAGTAAATACTGAAGTACTGCTTTTAGGACAAATACAGGGTTAGGCTCCTGCCAACCTCTGCTCACAACATTTCCATCGACTTATTTGTAGGTGACTTGTTTTAGGCATGTTGCTGTTTAAAGATACTTTATTTTATGTATAATGTTGATCCACTAGCATTAAACTCAAGGCCAACAGCACTACTACTCATAGCTGAACAAAGCTTTCTGAAAACACATATTTTCTTTGAAAGTCATGTAACAGCTTTCTTACATCAGGAATACTAGATAACGTTTCAGCACTATGATACATTTTCAACAACAAAATCACTAACACACACGAATATGAGAAACGTGTTACTAAATATATTGTGAAAAGGACCATTGTTTTGCATAAGATAGCTGAAAGAAGACAGAGTGTTGCCTTTTCTATCAGCTGGAAACATGTGCATTGGTGACTTAAAATTTTTGCTGCCTTTAGCAAAATATCTGAGACTAAGTGTGAAAATTACATGAGTATTGATTTGGGATTACATATAAATTTTAGTGAATAAACAAATTCAAAAATATGGAATCCTCGAAAGATGAGGATAGACTAGTTAAATAGTCAAATTGACAGTCTCTTTTATGTTTTGTTTTATTTCTTCTCATATAAAAAATTTTAATGCAAAAAATTATAAATATGTTTACTTCTTTTTTTTAACATCTTTATTGGAGTATAACTGCTTTACAATGGTGTGTTAGTTTCTGCTTTATAACAAAGTGAATCAGTTATACATATACATATACATATGTTCCCATATCTCTTCCCTCTTGCGTCTCCCTCCCTCCCACCCTCCCTATCCCACCCCTCTAGGTGGTCACAAAGCACCGAGCTGATCTCCTTGTGCTATGCGGCTGCTTCCCACTAGCTATCTATTCTATGTTTGGTAGTGCATATATGTAGAAGTCACTCTCACACTTTGTCACAGCTTACCATTCCCCTGCCCCATATCCTCAAGTCCATTCTCTAGTGGGTCTGTGTCTTTATTCCCGTCTTGCCCCTAGGTTCTTCATGACCTTTTTTTTTTTTTTCATCTTAGATTCCATATATATATGTTAGCATATGGTATTTGTTTTCTCTTTCTGACTTACTTCACTCTGTATAAGAGACTCTAGGCCCATCCACCTCACTACAAATAACTCAGTTTTGTTTCTTTTTATGGCTGAAGAATAATCCATGGTATATATGTGCCACATATTCTTTATCCATTCATCTATTGATGGACATGTAGGTTGCTTCCATGTCCTGGCTATTGTAAATAGACCTGCAATGAACATTTTGGTACATGACCCTTTTTGAACTCTGGTATTCTCAGGATATATGCCCAGTAGTGGGATTGCTGGATCGTATGGTAGTTCTATTATTAGTTTTTAAAGGAATCTCCATACTGTTCTCCATAGTGGCTGTATCAATTTACATTCCCACCAACAGTGCAAGAGTGTTCCCTTTTCTCTACACTCTCTCAAGCATTTCTTGTTTCTAGATTTTTTGATGATGGCCATTCTGACCGGTGTGAGATGATATCTCATTGTAGCTTTGATTTCCATTTCTCTAATGATTAATGATGTTGAGCATTCTTTCATGTGTTTGTTGGCAATCTGTATATCTTCTTTGGAGAAATGTCTATTTAGATCTTCTGCCCATTTTTGGATTGGGTTTTTTGTTTTTTTGATATTGAGCTGCATGAGCTGCTTGTAAATTTTGGAGATTAATCCTCTGTCAGTTGATTCATTTGCATATATTTTCTCCCATTCTGAGGGTTGTCTTTTGGTCTTGTTTATGGTTTCCTTTGCTGTGCAAAAGCTTTTAAGTTTCATTAGATCCCATTTCTTTATTTTTATTTTTCTTTCCATTTCTTTAGGAGGTGGGTCAAAAAGGATACTGCTGTGATTTATGTTATAGAGTGTTCTGCCTATGTTTTCCTCTAAGAGTTTGATAGTGTCTGGCCTTACATTTAGGTCTTTAATCCATTTTGAGTTTATTTTTGTGTATGCTGTTAAGGAGTGTTCTAATTTCATACTTTCACATGTACCTGTCCAGTTTTCACAGCAGCACTTAAAGAAAAGGCTGTCTTTTCTCCACTGTATATTCTTGCCTACTTTATCAAAGATAAGGTGACCATATGTGCATGGGTTTTTCTCTGGGCTTTCCATCCTGTTCCATTGATCTATATTTCTGTGTTTTTTGTTTTGTTTTGCTTTGTTTTGTTTTGTGGTACGGGGGCCTGGCCTCTCCCATTGTGGAGAACAGGCTCCGGAATTTCAAGCTCAGTGGTCATGACTCATGGGCCCAGTTTCTCCGTGGCATGTGGGATCTTCCCGGACCAGAGCATGAACCCACGTCCCCTGCATCGGCAGGCAGACTCTCAACCACTGCGCCACCAGGGAAGCCCTATATTTCTGTTTTTGTGCCAGTACCATACTGTCTTGATTACTGTAGTTTTGTAGTATAGTCTGAAGTCAGGAAGCCTGATTCGTCCAGCTACATTTTTCGTTCTCAAGACTGCTTTGGCTATTCGGGGACTTTTGTGTTTCCATACAAACTGTGAAATTTTTTTTTGTTCTAGTTCTGTGAAAAATGCCACTGGTAGTTTGTTTGGGATTGCATTAAATCTGTAGATTGCTTTGGGTAGTAGAGTCATTTTCACAATGTTGATTCTTTCAATCCAAGAATATGGTATATCTCTCTATCTATTAGTGTCATCTTTAATTTCTTTCATCAGTGTCTTATAATTTTCTGCATACAGGTCTTTTGTCTCCTTAGGTAGGTTTATTCCTAGATATTTTATTCTTTTTATTGCAATGGCAAATGGCAGTGTTTTCTTAATTTTACTTTCAGATTTTTCATCATTAGTGTAAAAGAATGCCAGAGATTTCTGTGCATTAATTTTGTATCACACTACTTTACCAAATTCATTGATTAGCTCTAGTAGTTTTCTGGTCACATCTTTAGGATTCTCTATGTATAGTATCATGTCATCTGCAAACAGTGACAGTTTTACTTCTTCTTTTCCAATTTGACTTCCTTTTATTTCTTTTTCTTCGCTGATTGCTGTGGCTAAAACTTCCAAAACTATGTTGAATAATAGTGGTGATAGTGGGCAACCTTGTCTTTTTCCTAATCTTAGTGGAAATAGTTTCAATTTTTCACCATTGAGGACAATGTTGGCTGTTGGTTTGTCATATATGGCCTTTATTATGTTGAGGTAAGCTCTCTCTATGCCTGCTTTTTGGAGGGTTTTTATCATAAATGGGTGTTGAATTTTTTCAAAAGCTTTCTCTGCATCGATTGAGAAGATCATATTGTTTTTGTCCCTCAATTTTTTAATATGGTGTATCACATTGATTGACTTGTGTATATTGAAGAATCCTTGCATTCCAGGAATAAACTCCACTTGATCATGGTGTATGATCCTTTTAATATGCTGTTGGATTCTGTTTGCTAGTATTTTGTTGAGGATTTTTGCATCTATGTTCATCAGTGATATTGGACTGTAGTTTTCTTTTTTTGTGACATCCTTGTCTGGTTTTGGTGTCAGGGTGATGGTGGCCTTGTAGAATGAGTTTGGGAGTGTTCCTGCCTCTGCTATATTTTGGAAAAGTTTGAGAAGGATAGGTGTTATCTCTTCTCTAAATGTTTGATAGAATTTGCCTGTGAAGCCTTCTGGTCCTGGGCTTTGGTTTGTTGGAAGATTTTTAATCACAGTTTCAATTTCAGTGCTTGTGATTGGTCTGTTTATATTTTCTATTTCTTCCTGGTTCAGTCTCAGAAGGTTGTGCATTTCTAAGAATTTGTCCATTTCTTCCAGGTTGTCCATTTTATTAGCATAGAGTTGCTTGTAGTCAGCTGTCATGATCCTTTGTATTTCTGCAGTGTCAGTTGTTACTTCTCCGTTTTCATTTCTAATGCTATTGATTTGAGTCTTCTCCCTTTTTTTCTTGATGAGGCTGGCTAATGTTTTATCAATTTTGTTTATCTTCTCAAAGAAACAGCTTTTAGATTTACTGATCTTTGCTATCATTTCCTTCATTTCTTTTTCATTTACTTCTGATCTTTATGATTTCTTTCCTTCTGTTAACTTTGGGGTTTTTTTGTTCTTCTTTCTCTAATTGCTTTAGGTGAAAGGTTAGGTTGCTTATTTGAGATGTTTCCTGTTTTTTAAGGTAGGATTGTATTGCTATAAACTTCCCTCTTAGAACTGCTTTTGCTGCATCCAATAGGTTTTAGGTCAGCTTGTCTTCCTTTTCATTTGTTTCTAGGTATTTTTTTATTTCCTCTTTGATTTCTTCAGTGATCACTTGGTTATTCATTAGTGTATTGTTTAGCCTCTATGTGTTTGTATTTTTTATAGATCTTTTCTTATAATTGATATCTAGTCTCATAGTGTTGTGGTTGGAAAACAAACTTGATATGATTTCAATTTTCTTAAATTTACCAAGGCTTGATCTGTTACCCAGGATATGATCTATCCTGGAGAATGTTCTGTGAGCACTTGAGAACAATGTGTATTCTGTTGTTTTTGGATGGAATGTCTATAAATATCAATTAAGTCCATCTTATTTAATGTATCATTTAAAGCTTGTGTTTCCTTATTTATTTTCATTTTGGATGATTTGTCCATTGGTGAAAGTGGGGTGTTAAAGTCCCCTACTATGATTGTGTTACTGTGGATTTCCCCTTTTATGGCTGTTGGTGTTTGCTTTTTATATTGAGGTGCTCTTATGTTGGGTGCAAAAATATTTACAATTGTTATATCTTCTTCTTGGATTGACCCCTTGGTCATGATGTAGTGTCGTTCTTTGTCTCTTGTAATAGTCTTTATTTTAAAGTCTATTTTGTCTGATACAGGAATTGCTACTCCAGCTTTCTTTTGATTTCCATTTGCATGGAATATCATTTTCCATCCCCTCACTTTCAGTCTGTATGTTTCCCTAGGTCTGAAGTGGGTCTCTTGTAAAAAGCATATATATGGGTCTCCTTTTTGTGTCCATTCATCCAGTCTGTGTCTCTTGGTGGGAGCTTTTAATCCATTTACATTTAACGTAATTATTGATATGTATGTTCCTATTCCCATTTTCTTAATTCTTTTGGGTTTGTTGTTGCAGGTCTTTTCCTTCTCTTGTGTTTCTTTCCTAGAGAAGTTCCTTTAGCATTTGTTGTAAAGCTGGTTTGGTGGTGCTGAACTCTCTCAGCTTTTGCTTGTCTGTAAAGGTTTTAATTTCTCCATCAAATCTGAATCAGATCATTGCTGTGTAGAGTAATTTTGGTTGTAGGTTTTTCTCCTTCATCACTTTAAATATGCCTTGCCACTCCCTTCTGGCTTGCAGATTTTCTGCTGAAACTTCAGATGTTAACCTTATGGGGATTCCTTTGTGTGTTATTTGTCATTTTTCCCTTGCTGCTTTTAATATGTTTTCTTTGTATTTAATTTTTGATAGTTTGATTAATATGTGTCGTGGCATGTTTCTCCTTGGATTTATCCTGTATTGGACTCTCTGTACTTCCTGGACTTGATCAACTATTTCCTTTCCCATATTAGGGAAGTTTTTAACTATAATCGCTTCAAATATTTTCTCAGTCCCTTTCTTTTTCTCTTCTTCTTCTGGGCCCCCTATAATTTGAATGTTGGTGCATTTAATGTTGTCCCAGAAGTCTCTGAGACTGTCCTCAGTTCTTTTCATTCTTTTTTCTCTATTCTGCTCTGCAGAAGTTATTTCCACGATTTTATCTTCAAGGTCACTTATCCGTTCTTCTGCCTCAGTTATTCTGCTATTGATCCCTTCTAGAAAATTTTTAATTTCATTTATTGTGTTGTTCATCATTGATTGTTTGCTCTTTAGTTCTTCTAGGCCTTTGTTAAAAGTTTCTTGTATTTTGTCTATTCTACTTCCAAGATTTTGGATCATCTTTACTATCATTATTCTGAATTCTTTTTCAGGTAGACTGCTTATTTCCTCTTCATTTATTATGTCTGGTTGGTTTTTATCTTGCTCCTTCATCTGCTGTGTGTTTTTCTCTCTTCTCATTTTTGTTAACTTACTGTGTTTGTGGTCTCCTTTTTGCAGGCTGCACGTTTGTAGTTCCTATTGTTTTTGGTGTCTGTCTCCAGTGACTAAGGTTGGTTCAGTGTGTTGTGTAGGCTTCCTGGTGGAGGGGACTAGTGCCTATGTTCTCGTGGATGAAGCTGGGTCTTGTTTTTCTGATGGGCAGGTCCACGTCTGGTAGTGTGTTTTGGGGTGTCTGTGGCCTTATGATTTTAGGTAGCCTCTCTGCTAATGGATGGGACTGTGTTCCTGTCTTGCTAGTTGTTTGACATAGGGTGTCCAGCACTGTAGCTTGCTGGGTGTTGAGTGAAGCTGGATCTTGCCGTTGAGATGGAGATCTCTGGGAAATTTTTGCTGTTTGATATTACGTGGAGCTTTGAGGTCTCTTGTACACCAGTGTCCTGAAGTTGGGTCTCCCACCTCCGAGGCGTAGCACTGGCTCCTGGCTGGAGCACCAAGAGCCTTTCAGCCACATGGCTCAGAATAAAAAGGAGAAATAATGAAAGAAAGAAAGAAAGAAAGAAAGAAAGAAAGAAAGAAAGAAAGAGCATAATATCAAATAAAATAAAGTTATTAAAATAAAAAATAATTATTAAGAAAAAAATTTTAAAGAGTAAAAAAAAAAAAAAGGATGGACAGATCTCTAGGACAAATGCGAAAGGAAAGCTATACAGACAAAATCACACACAGAAGCATACACACACACAAACTCACAAAAAGAGAAAAAGGGGAAAAAATAATATATCTTTGCTCCCAAAGTCCACCTCCTCAATTTGGGATGATTCATTTTCTATTCAGGTATTCCACAGATGCAGGGTACGTTAAATCTGTGGAGATTTAATCTGATGCTCCTGAGGCTGCTGGGAGAGATTTCCCTTTATCGTCTTTGTTCGCACAGCTCCCAGGGTTCAGCTTTGGTTTTGGACTCTCCTCTGCATGTAGATTGCTGGAGGGCATCTGTTCTTCACTCAGACAGGACGGGGTTAAAGGAGCAGCTCATTCGGGGCTCTGGTTCACTCAGTCAGGGCAGAGGGAGGGGTAAAGATGTGGGGTGAGTCTGTTGCAGCAGAGGCCAGCGGGACGTTGCAGCAGCCTGACACGCCCATTGCTTTCTCCCGGGGAAGTTGTCCTTGGATCATGGGACCCTGGCAGTGGCAGGCTGCACAGGTTCCCTGGAGGGGCAGTGTGGATAGTGACCTGTGCTTGCACACAGGCTTCTTGGTGGCTACAGCAGCAGCCTCAGTGTTTCATGCCCATCTCTGGGGTCCATGCTGGTAGCCGCGGCTTGCGCTCCTCTCTGGAGCTCCTTTAAACAGGGCTCTTAATCCCCTCTCCTCGTGCACCAGGAAACAAAGAAGGAAGATAAAGTCTCTTGCCTCTTAGGCAGTTCCAGGCCTTCTCCCAGACTCCCTCCTGGCTAGCTGTGGCACACTAACCCCTTCAGGCTGTGTTCATGCCACCAACCCCAGTCCTATCCTTGGGATCTAAGCCCTGAAGCCCGAGCCTCAGCTCCCAGCCCCCGCATGTCCTGGCAGGTGAGCAGACAAGCCTTTCGGGCTGGGGAGTGATGGTCAGCACCGATCCTCTGTGCGGGAATCTCTCCGCTTTGCCCTTCCACACCCCTGTTGCTGCGCTCTCCTCCACAGCTCTTAAGCTTCCCCCCTCCGCCACCCACAGTCTCCACCCATGAAGGGGCTTCCTAGTGTGTGGAAACCTTTCCTCCTTCACAGCTCCATCCCACTGTTGCAGGTCCTGTCTGTATTCTTTTTTCTTTGTCCCTACCCAGGTACATGGGGAGTTTCTTGCCTTTTGGGAGGTCTGATATATCTGTGGGGAGGAAGGTGATCTCTGCGTCTACTCTTCCGCCATCTTCCTCCCGTCCTACTTTACTTCCTTTTTTTTTTTTTTTTTTTTTGTGGTACATGGACCTCTCACTGTTGTGGCCTCTCCCATTGCAGAGCACAGGCTCAGCTGCCATGGCTCTTGGGCCCAGCCACTCCATGGCATGTGGGATCTTCCCGGAATGGGGCACGAACCCGTGTTCCCTGCATTGGCAGGCAGACTCTCAACCACTGCGCCACCAGGGAAGCCCCTTACTTTACTTCTTTATACGTGTATTATACTATAAGGCATAATCTAATGCGTGTCATAGTACTTTCTCTTATTTTCTGATTATAAAATTAAAAATTACTTACTATTAAAAAGACTGAAAAATACTGAAACATTTAAAGTGAAGCAAATTATGCAGAATCATGCTATTTAAAGGTAAATCAAGTCAGAAAATCTACACTGTGTATGTTTTTGGTGGTTTTAAATTAATAATCTCTTGTTGGGCTTTATATTTTTCTCTTTTTTCTCATTATTATAAAGAAATTATGATAACATACATTTTCTTAATTTTTCACTCTATTTTGGATTATTATTGGAATTTATGGGTAAAAGTCAATCATTTTTCAAAGCTCTTAGTTAATAAAAGATGGCTAGGGCTTCCCTGGTGGCGCAGTGGTTGAGAGTCCACCTGCCGATACAGGGGACATGGGTTCGTGCCCCATTCTGGGAAGATCCCACATGCCACAGAGAGGCTGGGCCCGTGAGCCATGGCTGCTGAGCCTGCGCGTCCAGAGCCTGTGCTCCGCAATGGGAGAGGCCACAACAGCGAGAGGCCCGCGTACTGCAAAAAATAATAATAATAATAATAAATAAATAAATAAATAAATAAATAAATAAATAAAATAAAAGATGGTTAAATGTACTTACATTATCAACATCCTTATAATGTAAAAGTGTGCTCATTTCATCTCTCCACTTTTTCCTGGAATTGGATATAATCATTAATAGACACCTGCATACACATATCCCTGCTATGACAATTAGGTAACATTAACATTTTATTTCTTTTGTGATACATCTGTATAATTGTCTTTAAGATGAATTTTTGACATTTATTTTTACCATTTACTTTCCCTGTTCTACAAATTGTATATTGATTTCATTTGCACAGTTTTTGATTGAATGACAGCATTTTTTGTCTTATTCATTTGTATGAACTCTTTTTGAATTAGCCCTTTGTCTATCACATGTGTAGCAAATTATTTCTCACAGTTTATCATTACAATTTTGTGGTTAATTGCCTCTTAATATTCTTTATTTCTATATTCCTTATATTAATAGAAACCTTACATACTGCCTCAAACTCTTCCTTTGAAATCAACCCATTCTCAATTAATGGTCATTCACCCCTCTCAGATTCTATCATTAAACATTTGCAGTCACTCTTGACATTTCTCTTTACATCATATTCTATCTGTAAATTCTGCCAGAACATGCTATTATTCCAATCAGTTCCCACCATCACCACTGTTAACAATTCACTCTGTGTCACCACCATCTCTCACTTGGATTATTGTAGTATATTTATGACTGATCTCCTAACTTCCACATTTGTCCCCAGTCTATTTTCCACATAGTTGCCAGAATGATCCTATTAAAATGTCAGTATCAGATCAACCCCACAAAAGTTTCACCATAAAAGCCTAAAATGGCCTACTAGCAGCTTCTTGAATTATAAACTCTTGGAACTCATCTCCCATTATGCAACCTCACCATCACTCTTCTAAAACACATTGGACTCATTGCTTTTCCTCAATCATATAGGTATACCTTCAGTTCAGGGCTCTGCACTGGCTTTTCCTTATGCCTAGAATGCAGTAGGGAGTGAGTCTCTTTAAATGACTTGAAAACAACCTCTCTACTCATTTATTATTATCCTTACTATCTTAATGGTCACTAGTGTATTCTATATTAATAATACATTTAGAAAGAATCATTAATACTCCTTTTATAAGCCTCATTAATGATCTAAAGAAATTTTTGCATTATGGACTATTTTGTCATAGAATCTTAGCAGTACATAATGGTCTTGAAAAAGTAATAAATCATGAACACATGAACTAATTTTAAAACAGTCCATCCTATTAAGAGATTAATTTTTTAATAAATCACTTTTTTATTTTTTTTGAATTTTATTTTATTTTATTTTTATTGAGAAAAATACACATTTTTCTCAAGTGCATGTGGAACATTATCCAAGATAGATCACATGTTAGGCCACACAACAAATCTTAATACACTTAAAAAGGATGAAATCATATCAAGCATCTTTTCAGACTGCAACAATATTAAACTAGAAATCAATTACAGAAAGAAAACTGGAAAATTCACAAATACATGAAGATTGAACAACATGCTACTAAACACCAATGGATCAAAGAAGAAACCAAAAGATAAATCAAAAATCACCTTGATACAAACAAAAATGGAAGTATAACATACCAAAATTTATGAGATGCAACAAAAACAGTTCTAAGAGGGAATTTTATAGCAGTAGATGCCTACCTCAAGAAACAAGAAAAAGTTTCAAATAAATAACCTAACTGTACACCTCAAGAAACTAGAAAAAGAAGAAGCAACAAAGCTCAAATTTAGTATAAGGAAAAAATAAATATTAGAACAGAAACAAATAAAGTAGAGACTAAAAAGACAATAGAAAAGATCAATGAAACGAAAAGTTTGTTCTTTGAAAAGATAAACAAAATTGACAAACTTTTAGCTAGAGATTCACCAAGAAAAATAGAGGACTCAAATAAATTAAAATCAGAAATGAAAGAGGAGATATTACATCTGATACCACAAAAATACAAAGGATAAAAGAGAGGACTATTAACAATTATATGACAACAAACTGGAAAACCTAGTAGGAGTTAATAAATTCCTAGAAACATACAATCTACTAAGACTGAATCAAGAAGAAATAGAAAATATGAACACCCCAGTTACTGGGCAGAATTTAAGTACTGAAATCAGTTTTGAGATCCAAATTAATATTTAAAAATATACAGATTGTGCTTCCCTGGTGGCGCAGTGGTTGAGAGTAGGCCTGCCAATGCAGGGGACACAGGTTCGTGCCCCGGTCAGGGGACGAAATTGAGTTATTTGTAGTGAGATGGATGGACCTAGAGTCTGTCATACAGAGTGAAGTAAGTCAGAAAGAGAAAAACAAATACTGTATGCTAGCACATATATATGGAATCTAAGAAAAAAAAAAAAGGTCATGAAGAACTTAGGGGCAAGATGGGAATAAAGACACAGACCTACTAGAGAATGGACTTGAGGATACTGGGAGGGGGAAGGGTGAGCTGTGACAAAGTGAGAGAGTGTCATGGACATATATACACTACCAAATGTAAGATAGATAGTTAGTGGGAAGCAGCCACATAGCACAGGGAGATCAGCTCGGTGGTTTGTGACCACCTAAAGGGGTGGGATAGGGAGGGTGAGAGGGAGGGAGACCCAAGAGGGAACAGATATGGGAACATATGTATATGTATAATTTATTCACTTTGTTATAAAGCAGAAACTAACACACCATTATAAAGCAATTATACTCAAATTTAAAAAAAATCTCTCCCTTAACCACATTGAATATGAAAACTGTTTTATTATACAATAATGTCTAAGCATTGCTCATAAATAGAACTGGCCAGATAAATTATGGTGAGTTGAAAATTTTTTTGATAGCCATTGAAATAATACATTTATGGAGAGCAGCATATCTTACACTTAGATTCCCTTATACCTGGCATAACATTTTATTAAGACACTTAAGTAGTAATATATTAGAAATATTACTCAAGCAATGTGCACACTAGGTTAAGATAATGTCCAAATGTGTGTTTTAAAAATTGATATATTTTGTGAGTCTAAGAATCAGTAAGCAAATATGATGTGTCAAAATTCAAAGAATTTATATAATGGTCTATGTATTAGAAGAAGAGACTGATATTTTGAAATAATTTAGGATGCAATATGATATACAAGAGCCAATTTCTCCTACAGATAGAATAAATGATGTAGAAAGAAGACATAAGCAATGCTTATAAACACTGGAGCACCATTCAATTATATATTATACAATAGTTTGGAGATACATTCTATAATATTACTATGATAACACCAAAGTGAACTTTGCCTTGAATCTATTTTGTTCAAATACACATTAGAAAATGATGCAAAGTGAAGAATGAAGTGTAAAAGTAAATCAAAGCATATGATATTATTGCAATATGTTTTAACATGCAAACATGTCAATATGAGTCCTGATTTAGTCATCACATAAAATGGCATCATCAAATCTGTCAGCATTTATATAAAAGTTCGTCAAAGAAAATTGAGATTTTATATGAGATTGTGAGGTGGCATCATTTATTTTGAATGATAAATAAAGCAGTCCTTGAGAACACATAGGAAGTTGGCATTATATCAATGTGACATAAATTTATATTTTTCAGTATTCAGTATGAAATGATAGTGTCACAGCAAGCTTTCTGACCTGGATGAAACCTATTTTTAGGCAATTTATTTGGAGCTTTCTTATGTGTTTGTATATATGTGTTTGGCACCTAAGTCAAGAAACAGTTTATTTAAATTTTAAAGAACATCAAATAAAATATATTTATAGTGATATTTTGCATATTTAAATTAAAACTATTATTTTAGTGAAAGATTTTGCATAATTCCACAAATTGTTCTTTTTTAATAGAAAATACATGAATATATATTGAATCATATTATTGCATGATATCGACTGGAAACAATTATCAAATAGTGGTTATATGTATATTTAGGGATCGACCACCCAAAATGACAGTCAATCTGCATATGATCTGCATAAAACAAAATGAAAATTTAAATTTCTGCCACTCAATCTTCTCTTACTGCCCTTTATTACAATTGCGTGACCCCACACTAGTTATAAAACCATGTAACTGGAAAGAGAAAAAAAATACAGAAATAGTAGCCACAACAAGGAATATCAAGAAACAATTAAAAGAGGGAACTCTTTTCAACAAGTCTAAAATGACAAAGTTCTTTCTGTGGTCATGAACAACAACAGTAAATTTTTTCCATTACTCTGTATATTATTTTTTCTTTTCTTTTTTTTTTTTTTTTGCGGTACACGGGCCTCTCACTGTTGTGGCCTCTCCTGCTGTGAAGCACAGGCTCCAGACGTGCAGGTTCAGTAGCCATGGCTCACAGGCCCAGCCGCTTGGCATCACGTGGGATCTTCCCGGACCGGGACATGAATTCATGTCCCCTGCATCGGCAGGCGGACTCTCAACCACTGCGCCACCAGGGAAGCCCTAAAGTATTTTTGGTCCCTCAGAGTATCTAGCACAGTGCAATAATAAACTTGTTGGAAATGTAAAAAATGAATAAATACATAATATCTCTGTGATTAAAAGGGTAGACCTTCAAGATAACTATTTAGGATTCAAAGTGAACTCTTCTTTAGATTAAAAATAGAGTTTTTCTTTGACAAGTGGCAGGTTAAAATATGACCTTAAATTAACCAAGACTGCTATCTCAGGAATGGAAAAAGTTTCATCTTTGTATGCTTGGTTGATTGGGATCACCTAAATAAAATTCTTTGTTTAAACTGTTTCAGTAATTAATGCAAAAAATATATAGATCAATTAGCTATGCCTACCATGTATTCTAGATATAGCAGTAGTAGCATGCATATTTGCTGACCCCAATTTTATTCATTTATAAAGCACTTTCCTCCATGGAACTATATAATACATCGAATTTCACAATATGAAAAAAGCTTCTTATGATACAGGCTCAGAGAAGGGAGAAACAGTATAACAATATGTGAGCCACAGGCAAGACTTAGAGAAGAAAAGGAAGATACAATTAGCCTTTTGGGGATTGGTGGAAATGTCAGGACATATGAGAAAATGTAAGTGAAAAATATACACATAATCATAGAATACTATTCGTTGGACATTAATATCAAGTACAGGCAGGTTCCATGAAAATAGATTGTATTCTTAAGTGTACTTCTAAGTACCTTTCTCTGCTGGCCCTGTGCCCCCAAACTCCCATTACCTTTGCTTTATTTCCCATTCTGACTCTATTTTTAATCTCTCTTCACCTATAATTCTACAAAAAAAAAAAAAAAAAAGGATCTGTAATTGCTGCTTCCCTTCTGCCTTTTCAGTTCTCAGGCCACTGTTCTTTTACTTTAAAACCCATCTGTGATGAAACTGTTTTCTTAAAGGTTACCAATGATCTCCAAATTGTCAAGTTTGATAGCTGCTTTATCATCGTTCTTAAACTCTGCAGAATTTGTTAACAATCCATTTCTAAAAAGTAAACTCTCTTTCCATCCATGAAAATTTGTTCTCTTTGTTTCATACTGAATCTTCAGGATCTTTTACTCGGCCATTCCAAATGTATTATCTTCTTTTTTTTATTTCTTTAACATTATTTACTGAGCTCTAAATATTTGTCAATATCCTTATGAGTATGGAAAATTAAGACTTGCCCTCAGTGAGCTCATGCTCCAACTGGGTTGTTAGGAATACAAAGTACACAATGCTCAAGTGAAAAAATGTAAACACACCTTTAGGAGGTGACAAAAGATGTTTCCTGTATTTGAAAAAGTTTCAGAATTAAGTGACTACTGGAAACTGGGATTCATGTGGACATAAATTTCACCAATTTGATAAGTTGCTTATTCATTCCTATTATTAATACAATAAATAATCCACTGATGGAATCATGAACCTCGCCTATCTCTGAAAACAAAGACAACCCTCTCTGAAGGGAGATTATTACAGTTCCCTACAGCACTTTATTTCACTTGTCTACTTTGGACACCATCTCAGGAGGAACTACCACTTGCAGAGTATCTATGATTGACCAAAGGCAGGTCATTTGTAGAGACGTGGATGAACCTAGAGAGTGTCATACAGGGTGAAGTAAGTCAGAGAAAAACAAATATCGTATATTAACACATATAAGGAATCTAGAAAAATGGTATAGATGATCTTATACCAAGGGGGAAAGGGGAGGGTGGGAGGAACTGGGAGATTGAGATTGACACATATACACTATCGATACTATGTATAAAATAGATAACTAATGAGAACATACTGTATAGCACAGGGAACTCTATTTAATGCTCTGTGATGGCCTAAATGGGAAGGAAATCCAAAACAAAGGGGATATATGTATATGTATAGCTGATTCATTTTGCTGTACAGTAGAAACTAACAAAACATTGTAAAGCAACTATACTCCAATAAATTTTAAAAAGATATACCTAAAATTTTCTAAACTATAGATAAGCTTACAACCAAACTTCTGTCTACTCTTCAGAATAACTTTAAACAAACTGTGTACTTATTGATTCATTTGAATACAGAAAATTAAAGAAAACAAGTCAAAATTTCACAGATTCACATTTGATTATCATCGAATAATATGATGTGCTTTTATTACTCATCTAGTTTTCAAGTAATAGTCCAAAAAGATTTCTGAAGGATAACTTAATGAGGTCAATGGACTGATTAGGGGAAATAATGACATATAGTACATATACTAATCAATAATTTACAAATCATTTTTAACACTATCTGTTAAAAAGCTCTACAGGAAATTTTTTTTAAATTGTATGTTCTTCATTTTTTAGAAAAGTAAGTGGAACTTTAATATATTTGAGTGATGTGTTCACAGTAAAACAATTAACAAGTGAAGAAAAAAAGAGTAAAATAAGCATGTCCCTTTTTATTGTCTTCTGTTTTTGTCACTATTCTGTGTTGACCTTATTGATGATTGATATTCTTTTAAAAGAATCAAAATACCAAAAATTATTCTTCTTGGAGAATGCAAGGGTTTCCCTGATGAAACCAAATGGGTTTCAGTTATAAAAAAAATTTCACATTGATAAACCTGAAATAGAAACGTTTCAAATAGTACATATGAGATCTGAATCAGATCTCAAAGGTTCAGAGGTTCATGACCTTAACTTCTTTGAAATGATGTCTTGAAACTTTTCAGGCTTGTGAGAATATTATATCACTTATTTAAATCTTATGGTTTACACTGATGTCAATTACAAAAAAACAAAGAAAGCAAAAGAAAACCCTCGGCAGTAATTAATGTTAATTATAGTGAAGGAAATCACGGATAACGATGAGCTGTGGGCTGCTTTGTGGAAAGATATTGCTTCACAGATCTAAATACCATTTAAAGAATTTATAAAAGAAAAGTACAGAGAATTTATTTCATAATGTGGATACTACTTTGGAATATAAGTCAAAATAATAATAATTAGATATTAGTTGATGAGAAAATACAATTTTAATAATACCATTCAGTCTCTAAAGACATGAACTATTTAACTAAGAAATTTGCACAATTAAGAAATAACTATTTGATGACCAAATTTTTATGGCATTCCAAAAAATTTTAAATAAATTAAAATATAAATAAATAAACACAGTAGCTTTGAAACAAATAATCTTTTAGCACAGTGGCATTTTAATTGTTTGTAATGATGCACCTCAATCAGGAAAAACTTTTGAGACCATGGTCTCAATAACCATTATTATATATTAATATATTAAATTCAGGTATTATTTAATTGCTGTATTTTGTACATCATAAAATAGACACAAGGTAGAAATGAGTAAGATTTGCTTGATATCATCGGGTTGTATATGTCCTGCCTTAAAGACTACTACTCTGATATCATAAACAACTGTATCATAAGCTATTTCCTAGGCCTGGTTTCCTGTACCATGCATAGAAACCTAGAGCTCTTTATTGCTGTTTTCAAGAATCTAAAGGCTGTTTAAACAATGTGAAGGAGATTGTTTGAAACAGAGTCCCTCTGTGAAAACGTCATCCCCAAATAGATGAGTGAATGTTTTTCCAAAGGTATCTTATAGCTGCTGAGCTCATATTAGGTAGCACTGGAAATAACTATTGCAGGATAAACATAAGAAATATGAATATTATGAGGGATAGTGTCAAGGACCTCCATCAATTCGCCAAAGAATATTTGGTATACTGCATATGAGTAAAGTTAAAATATTTGATCATCCTTATTTGACAGAGGGAACAGTTAAAGTCTGAGGAAGTTAAAGGCACTGTCTAAAAGCTGGTTTAACATAAAGGTGCATGACCATTTGCAAAATGATGAAATGGAAATTAGAAAAAAAGAGCTCCTACAAACTACTATGTATAAAATAAATAAGCTACAAGGTTACATAGTACAAACACAGGAAATATAGCCAATATTTTATACCAACTATAAATGGAATAGAACCTTTAAAAATTGTGAATCAGGGCTTCCCTGGTGGCACAGTGGTTGAGAGTCCACCTGCCGACACGGGTCGTGACCCGGTCTGGGAAGATCCCATATGCCACGGAGCAGCTGGGCCCGTGAGCCATGGTCGCTGAGCCTGCGCATCTGGAGCCTGTGCTCCACAATGGGAGAGGCCACAACAGTGAGAGGCCCGTATACTGCAAAAAAAATAAAATAAAATTGTGAATCACTACGTTGTGCACCTGAAACATCTAATATTGTACATCGAACATACCTCAAAAAAAAAAAAAAAAAAAAAAAAGAAACAAAGGCTCCTGTCTCTCAGATCAATGAGTGAGAGAATGGGTCAATTTTTAAAAAATCATTGATGAAGCAAAAGGCAAAAATCTCTTTATATGTTGGTCTCAACCTAGGATCAATTGTAGAATTTGATTACCAACATAACATCACGTTGTAGTATCATGTACCTAGAAGCAATGTAAACTTCTAAGTCAACACTTCTATATCAATTTGGGGGGTCACTTTTTACTTTACTCTTTATTGTGAAGTTATTTCAAAGGAAACCTGCCCATCTAAAGTGAAACTGAACGTAAGACTTGCTTTTCTAATCAGTACACATACTAGAAGACAGAGTTAGATTAATTTTGCTGCTGCTATTGCCTTTTCTGCAACTTCAATTACATTGTGATGTTTGGGGAGTACATGATTTACCTGATATGTTTATGAGACGGAGGTAAAACAGGAAGACAGGGATAATGAGGCTGCCTGCTGCAAACTGTTTGTAGAGCATACCCTTCCAGTAGGCAGTGATCCACATCAAGAAGAAATAAAGAAATAGATGCCAACATGGTCCTTGAAGCAAAGGTTGAGTAATAACTTCACACTTTTTGTAAAAGGAAGATTATATTATAAAAGAAAAACACACACACAAAGCGCTGATATTGACCACAGGAACAATATAGTCAATTTGTTAATTGAACTGAATTTGCATGAAAAATGCAGATATTTCAATCCTGAATTATTGTCCATTTTGTCCTTTTGCACCCAGATACTTGATTTGCATATCTTTATTCAGGAGAGACCCTTTCAAATTCTTTGAAATGCAAACATATGTAATAACAAAAATATTTAGAATTTCACATTAAGGTTTCATAAGAATTGTTCACCTAAATGTATTTAAATAAAAAGTGTTTATTATTATAGGTACTTGACACATACCGTATGTTGATTTTCTATTTTATGAGAGCTTCATGTAGTAATACATGTATTTTATTTAAATACACCTAAATGTATTTAAATAAAAAGTGTTTATTATTATAGGTACTTGACACATACCGTATGTTGATTTTCTATTTTATGAGAGCTTCATGTAGTACATTGGTTTATTTCATTGCAAGTGTATTTAATATAGGAAAAATGTTACTGTGTATAGATAGTCCTGATCTATCACCATAGCTGCACTGATCACATTAATCTGCTTCCTGTATAACTACATTTAATCACACATTGCAAAATAAAGATTTTCAACATGTTGTTGTCATCCAACTAGATTTCTTTACAGTTCTGCTTGCAAACTTAATTTCAAGCATAAAGTGCCTTAAAAAAAAATAATCCATTAGGTAGCAGCATTTCTCCTGAGCACTCCAAGATCAAACTCATCTTAGTGATTATACTTCATTGCTCTTCTGTACAGGTTAGGAAGATTATTCTCATTTTAAACATTGTTAGTTTTACTTTAAAAGTACAGAAACATTTCCAGATAATAAAAAATGTTTACCAAGCTACATTGCCTCAAGGCTACACCACCTACACCATACAGAGATGATCTAATGAAATCATCATTCTTTACAACAACTCTGTCATAAATGTTTACTGCAACTGTGCTGTCAGGCTACCTGAAATAAAGTAGGCCAGAGTCCTTGCACACAACATTTCAGACTTCTAGTCTGTGGCTACCTTCTACCATCCCCCAAACTCCTCCCCTTGGCAGTACTCACAAAAACTGGGATCAAAGCAGACCCTTGGTCAGCGGATCAGCAATATTTCAGTCTCATTTATGTGAGAAATTGGAATGTAGGCGACATTCATGCTAACGTATGAACATATGTATACATTTCCTTGATTTCAAGGACCATCAATGGTACAGGATGACTGTGAACATATTTACCTTCCTATTATTCTTGGACTTCTCCTTATTATCTAACATCTTAATAAACAACTTATCTAACATCTTATCTAACATCTTTATACCAGAATACCAGAGTAACAAGCATCTGAGAAAAAAACAAAACATATTTTGTTCTTACTGCTTCTTCTTTTTTCACCATTTCTTCTTTTCTGTAAAGTTGTATCTATAATTTGCTCATGAAAATCTTCCCATTGAATTAATAATGTATTTACTAAAATAAATTATCTGTGTATATCAGACTATCAAGAGTTATGGGAGTACACTGCTGACACAACCATACATCCTTTTTTTGCTGGCTTAATTTTTAGTTTGAAAGATGAAAGACTGACCTGAAAAAACCATTTGATATACAGTGCTGTATCTTACATTTTTATTTTATCTGAAATTCTATGAAAATAAAGATATTAAAATGCATCAACCTGAAATGAAAAATAAATTATTTTCCTTGTAGATAAGTATAGGTAAGCATATGCTTTTGTAATTAGCTTTTAAAAATAGATACACCAAATCAAAAGCAGATTCCATACACAGGTCTCTACCTAATAAATAGCCTATTTTGTAGGGAGGTCAGCACATATGGGAAATGATAAGTCCTAAAGATCAAATTACTCCTTCCTCTCTGTTGTGTAAAGTGTTCAAGCTGAAACTTGTCGTAGTATATTTCTATACTGTTGTTAGTTCAGTAGCACTAAAAAACCTAGAAGTTTTTTAAATGTGGGAAGAGGATCCATTTACCCCATCTTAAATGTAAAAAGCCTAGGAACCCTAAAACTGAACGATTCAATAAATCAACTGAAGAAACCTGCCAAGAGGATATATTAGTGACTTATGCATCTTTAAGCGTATATAAAAGACTGGACTCCAGGGATGTTGTCATAAAAAAGAATTTTCTAGTATACTCATCAATCCAACTATTATTTTTCCACACTTTAGATATTTTCTACTATACATTCAGGACTTAGAGATGTGATGAGCTTGACTGATGTTGTTAGGTAATCTTCTCTCCTCTGGCCTCACATATCACCATGTTAAATTTCTCTAAGTTGTACATTTGGGGGAACATTGGAAGAGATAATTTTAATTTTGCTAATATCATTGTATGTGTTTGATTCTCTAGCAGTGCATTATTGATCACATAAAATTTGATCCAGGGAAATACATACCAATCTGTAGAGTGGGTAGCATGTTAAAAAAGAAAAAAAAAAAAGCATGAGAAATACTGCCAAGAGTACATATTCAGTTTAGAGCAGCATTTAAGTGGTTCCAAATACTCATTTGCTTTCATCTTCATTTTATTTTATTTTATTTAACATCTTTATTGGCATATAATTGCTTTACAATTATGTGTGTTAGTTTCTGCTTTATAACAAGGTGAATCAGCTATACATATACATATATCCCTATATCTCCTCCCTCTTGTATCTCCCTCCCACCCTCCTTATCCCACTCCTCTAAGTGGACAAAAAGCACCGAGCTGATCTCCTTGTGCTATGTGGCTGCTTCCCACTAGCTATCTATTTTACATTTGGTAGTATATATAAGTCCATGTCACTCTCTCACTTTGTCCCAGCTTACCCTTCCCCCTCCCTGTGACCTCAAGTCCATTCTCTACATCTGCCTCTTTATTCCTGTCCTGCCCCTAGGTTCTTCATAACTTTTTTTTTTTTTTTTAATCATCAGTTGCTGGATACCTTATATGGAGATTTCAGAGTTTCTCAGTTTGATACATTGCTTAGTTTTCCTTTTGAACTCATTCATGTACTAAGGCTGATCGAGTGTTCTGCAGATAAAGTTATGGTGCTTTGAGTCTCTCTTTAAATAAAATACAGGAACTTTCCTTGAAGTGACATAAAAATAAACTTTGAGGTGTGAAATTTTTTAAAATTTATTTTCCTCCTAATCTCTTGGTGTTACCACAAACCACAGGAAACAAAATCACAAATTTTTAATTTTTCAGAGAGAATAAGCGAGTAGTGGGATTTTTTTGTCCAAGGCTAACTCTATTGTTCTTTCTCTCTCCACTCAGGCTTTATGATTTAATCACCCCCAATTTGATTGAGAAGTGTGATTTCCAAGTATTGCTCAAATAAAATGTCCATCGATAATAACACAATTTGTTCCAAGTTTTGAGTTTAAGAATAAAATCATAGCTATGTCTTGAGGTATGGCAATTTCATCATTTAATTTTTTTCCCCTGTTAAGGTAGTAAAACAAAAAAAAGGAGAATCTTATAATAACTTATGAAAATGTTTGTTCATAAATTTGTAAGAAACAGACTTACTATAATGATGCATGGTTGTCTGAACTTCTTAGTTTGATAGTTTCAGAAATTATGATGTTTTCATGATACATAATTATTAATTCTCCTTGTGGAATACGTTTTTGTACAAATCCAAAAATCTTTTGAGTCCATTAGAAAATATATCAAAAGGCCCTTTAATTTGTCTTTTTCTTTTGAACATATTTTTCTCTCAATTAGTTTTACCAGTGTCCTTACTAAAACACTGAATACATCACACTAAAACTATACTTTAATGACAAACGTTCAAAAATTAATTCTAAGTGATCTATTTTGCTATTCGATACATACTATGTACTTGACATTCTACTATGTGGTCTAAGGGATATATTTATGGTCAAATTATAGAGATAAAATAACATACAAAAAGTTAATATTAATCAGAACAGGAATCCATATTAAGATTTCAAATTTGTAATATCAATATTAGAGAAGTCTTCATGGAGGAGTTAAACACTGCTGTCATAAAAATACAAAACACTTGCTAAAATTTTATTAACATAAATGAGGCACAATCTTATCATCCTTTATTACCTAGATCATTGAAATAACTCTGAAAGTGTCTCCTTGATAATTTTTACCTCCTACTCATTCTCTACACCACTTCTAGAGGTGTTAAAGATCAAAAATGATCATGCCATGTTGTTTTAAGTACTCTGTTGTCTGTCTGCTATTTGATAAAATCCAAATTCTAAGGTGAAAAATAAAAAGGTGTTTCCATCTTACTGCAGCCTAAAATTTTACTTCTATTTATGTGCAATTCTTCTACTGACTCCTAAAGACTCAGCTCAAATGGCATTTCCACTGATAAACCTTGCTTGGCTCCACAAGCTAGGTTTTGTGACTGTCTTCAGTTTCTCAACTTTTGAGTAAGACCTATATTACAGTACATAATATAATTATATGCTAACGTATGAACATATGTATACATTTCCTTGATTTCAAGGACCATCAGTGGTACAGGATGACTGTGAACATATTTACCTTCGTATTACTCTTGGACTTCTCCTTATTATCTAACATCTTAATAAATACTGTATCCTCCTGCAATGGCCTGGTTGGTGGGATCAAGTCGTTCTTTAAAGTTAGCTCAGATCAAGGCTGAGAGGAATGAAGATCAAGATACAAGGAAGAGGAAAGTACTATACTGTAATATTGTCTACTTTCAATTTTGCCTGCTTTCATAGCACTGTATGTAGAATCTGGAGAGCTGTGAGAAGGAATTTAAATATCCAAAAATTCCATAAAAGATACTTTAAGAGCATATTTGCTATTTTAAAATATCAATTGAGTATGATATTCTGTTACTATTTTATTTTGAAGACTTTCAATTAGCCCTCAAATTTTCAAAGCAGAGCTTATGACTAATATGAATTTGGAACATGAGATTTAAAAGTAAAATACCTTTTTAAAGTATTTTAAAGGGTATCTCATTGTGAGAAAGTTCCTCATAAAAACGTAAAGAACCTGACCTTAAAATTTTGGAAGGTGTATTTTCTCTTATCAAGGTCTAGTCAACTAACTCCCATTCCTGAAATAAAATAGTGAACAGCCAACTAAAAATCAATTCACCATGTCTGAGGCTGCCATTTCCAGAATGAGCAAGAGCAGACATAATATGATTATGAGGACTCAGAGCATTCAGGATGTACAGCTGAATCCCACATAAATTGCCAGCCAAAGGGAAATGTTGCTGGATGCCTTCCTAACAGGGATTTACAACAATTGAGCTTTTCGATATGTGTTTCTGTAGTGTGGTGGATCCCAAGTCCAAAAATGAGGCTTTCATAGTCACAAATTCTGCCAACACTTTAGCTCATTACCTCTACAAGTCTTCGATAATTACAACATTAATATTGTTGGGCATTTAGTACATTAAAGCATTTGCCACTGTTATGAAGATTTTCCTGGAAAAAAAATGACTGAAATCATCCCTATTTATATAAAATTGACACCTGAAAATAAATGCTTTTTGTGATGTGATGCAATGCATTGGTGCAAAAAGATATCCAGCAGGATTAATTTAATACTTTTTACAGCAGTATCTGGCAAAAAACTTAAAAAATAAGAACAAAAGAATTTTTAAAATTTCCCCTGATTTATGAAAAAATATGAATTTTTATAAGCATGTAGATATGAAAATCACATTTAGTGTATACACACACACACAGATTTAATACATATATACCTAGAATTCTTTTATTGTACAATAGAAAAATATCATTCCATTAATCAGGAACATGAGGGTTATCCTCTGCATATGGCCTGCATAGATAAACCTGCTAAACTGAATCTACTTAGGCAGTTTCTGTCTCTCAGAGAACATAATTTTGCATTGTGTACATCAGCTAAACAGCCATAAGGGACAGCACTAGGCCCTAAGTCAAGAGAAATAGGACAAAAATGACTAGTCACAGATTTTGGTAGCAGATACCAGGAAGATGCACAGGAATAGGAATATTCCTCAGCAGACCTAAGTTGGAAGAGGAATAAAACTTCCCCCACAACAGAGAACACACAGCAAGATGAAACCATTGATGCAGCAGCCCCACATCTAATGACAAGGGGTCAGAAAACTTTCCCTACACCAAGAAAAATTTCATCATCTCTTTAGGGACTTGAATATTGAACTGGTCAAATAGTTATCCAAAATATTTTTGGATAATGAAATTGAGTGAGGCATTACGTAGCAAGTTTTTCAGGCATGTGAAGGATGGCTGAAATCCTTGGTATATTGTACTGCTAAAATAAAAAATAAGTACTTAGACTGTTAGTGTGTAATTATTTTCATAATTTGTATTCCTATGGTTCTATATGTCCTTGCATTTTTAATATGCAATAGTACCTTTCACATAGAAAAATACCAGCCACCTGTTCTGTCCCAAGAATGACCTTGCCATGAGTGTAACTACTTTAGCTTTTTCTCATGTTTCCTATGCAACAAAGGTACAGAAGTTTTATGTCTTTGGCTTTTAACACTAAGAAAGCAATTTTTCCCCCGATTGAGTCCAATGAGAAAAAAAGCCCCTTTATCTGGCAGACATTATTATATACTTTGGCACTTCCTATGAGTTATTCTTCTATATCTTCCTTGGGGCAGCCACCTGGCATTGTGCTGTTAAATAATTTACACCCATTATGAAACAGGATACAATCTGACTCATAGTATTTCCCAACCATGCAATAATAAAGCATGCTAACAGCAGGATTGTTCTGTGTCAAAATTCATGATTTCTTAGCTTCTATGTTGGTATTAGCTGAAGGTATAACTACTTCTGTAAAAGTCCCACCCTGATGTATCTTTACATCATCTTCAGAACAACAGTATAGTGATCTTGAAAGAGCTCCTATCTGTGTGGAAAGACCCAGATCATCATAACACGTGACTTTGAGCAAATATCATTTTTGCTTTCAGAGTCATACTTTTTCTATTACAAAAATGAAGTGTATAAACTACACCCTTTATAGGAAAAGTGTATTGATATGTTTAAAAAGGTGTGAAAATAGAGACTTTAGACTACTGATCTGTCAACCTTAAAATAAAACAGCCAGAGTTATTTTACCAGCAAAATAAGTTTATCTGGGAATGGCAGAGGAATTGCAACTTGTGACATGTAAACTCTGGTTAAACGATCAGCAAGTCTAGGGAACAAAGGGGAGGAATGTTACTTTATAGAGAAAAAGAAGGAAGTTGGGAAAGGCTGTTTTGAAGGAAAGTCCATTGAAAGAAATCAGGGGTGTAAAATAGTGATGGCTTCTCATTGGCTGCTCTGTTGCTGGGCAAAGAGGAAATCTTCCTTCCTCCTTCTGAGGTAGTAAAGAAGCTTCTTCCTCCCCAGGAATGTAAAGTAAGCTGCAAGGGATGGTATGTGTGTGAAAGTTCCCCACTTCAGGGCTCCCTGACTCCATTTTAAATGAGGTTCCCATTCTTAATTTTCACAGCTTCTGCCCTGAGGACTGGAGCCATAAAAGGTCCCTAAATCAGTTTAACAGTTTAAATTTACTAAGGTAGGTGGAAGATGCTGGGTCTTCCCTAACCTATATAAGCATGAAGATAAAGCACACTTTATGTTCTCCACAAACATTTTCATAGGAGACAAATTAGTTAAATATAAACATAAAGAACAGAGAGGCATTATATAGATGGGAGGAAAGAAAGACTTATAATGTGCCTTATCAACTTTGGCATTCATAATTTTATATCCCAAGAACTATAATACTAAAGCATGCTACTTAGTATGTCTACTTTCAGAAGAAAGTGGGAAAGATATCAGATTATCAGCATATGTTTCAGAAAGTAATACAGGCTGAATAGGAAAAAATTAAAATGTCTGTAACAATTAACTATTTTGTAAAGAATTAGTAGTTTTTAAAATCAGATTATTGAGAAGAATTTATATACAATAAAAGTTACCATTCTTGTGTAGAAGTCTATGAGTTTTAACAAATATTGATATTTCTTACTTAAATAGTAAGGAAATAGATACTCTGACCTTGAGTGAATTTGAGAATGTCTGACTTTATTTTCTTGATATAAATCTTTGATATAATAGTCATGGCTCCTTCATGGAATTTCTATCAGAATTATAATAGAAAATGAATGGAAAAAGACCCAACTCAGTGTTTTAAATAAATAAATGGAGGCTGACCTCTGTTGCCTCCAACCAATTCAATTCAAAAGAGAAATAAATAACTCATCATTCATTCATATATTCATTCATCTAGTCATTAAAAATATTAATTGAGGGAATTCTATGTGCTAACAATATGCTAGCTGCTGAAAATTCAATGATAAACAAAACAGACTTTAAAAAGTAATAAAGCTATAAAGGCAAGAACAGAATGTCATGAGATAAAATAACAGAGATCTCCAAATTTAGATTAGTATGTTAGAGGATAGCTTCTCTGAGAAGTAATGTTTGATTTAATACTTAGTGAATTATCAAGAGTTAGCCATCCATAGAGATATAGAATAGTAATGGGATGACAATATCAGATATAGAAAATAATATATATGATGTCTCTTCCTGGGAAAGAGTATAAAGAATTGATGGGAGACCCACAGGACTAAAGCATAGAGTGTGATAGAAGAATAATTTGAAGCTGAAGTAAAGGCAAACCAAACTGTACAAAACCCTGTAGATCTATGGACCTGGCTCTTTGTTAGAATATGAATGATTGGAACTTTCTTGTGGCCAGTCTTTTCAAGAAATGCAGGCCTACTCTATGATGCTCTTCTTGGAGGAGGGTCAAAGAACCCAAATTCAAGGCTAAGTGTATCATTAAGTTTTTTAACTCATGCTGACTACTCTAATAATTGGAAATGAAAATGGTGTATAGGGGTATATGAAGGAACATTTGAGGGCACTGTGGCTGGAAATGCTCAGAGAATGGATGAGCATACTCTGCTTACTGCTCCAGGGTCAGGTAGATAACCTCACACGACTTTAACCAGTCAGTATATTGAGACCATGTTCTTTCATGGTTTAAGCAGCTCACTGAGTGTCATTCATTTGCTAAGCTGAAAATCCCTAAATTTGGTTTGAGAGTAATCACTCTATGATGACTTTCCTATACATAGCCAAAAATGATATAGATCAACATCTAGGCTGATGGCTCTGAAGCTTCTGATACATCAGTTAGCCAACTAATGCTTGCAAACCATGACAACTGCCTCTCCAACCTTGTCATAATGTCCTGGTCATGATAATGGTGAGTGAAGGCAGGGTTGAAGTAGGGCACCTTAACCTTTTCCAAATGTGATGCTGAGGATTACTGTATTATTTAATTACAAACTTTATTTTAACTAGTCAGTCCTAATAAATGTTACTTTGATTCTCTTGGCAGCCAAAATGGCAAAGTACGAAGACTCTGAGCTCACCTCTTCCCAAGGACACACAAAAGTTACAAGTATTTGCAGAGCAACTATTGATGAGAAAGACTAAAATATACCAGAAAAGATCTTATACAACTAAAGATATAAAGACAGAACCACAACAAGACAGTAAGAGGGGAAGAGACATGATATAGTCAAGAACCATATCTCCTGGTGGGTGACAAACAAACGGGAGGATAAATGGTTCTCCCCAAGGATAAAGGGCTCCTAGCCCCACACCAGGCTCACCAGCCCAGGGGGTTCCTTCATGAGGAAGATGAGCCCCCAGAACATTTGGTGTTGAAAGCCAGTGGGGCTTATTTTCAGGAGAGCCAGAGTGCCATGAGAAATAGAGACTCCTCTATTAAAGGATGCATGCAAAATCTCAGCCCACTCTCACCAGTTTTACTCAACTTACAGTAGTATTGGAAGTAGCCACAGTAATCAGACAAGAAAATAAAGAATCCAAGTTGGAAAGGAAGTAGTAAAACTGTCATTGTTTGCAGATGACATGATACTATACATAGAAAATAATAAACACACCACCAAAATACTACTAGAACTCATCAATGAATTCAATAAAGTTTCGGGATACAAAATTAATATACAGAAATCTGTTTTCTCTATACACTAGGAACAAACTGTCAGAAAGAGAAATAAAGCAAACAATTTCATTTACAATCAGTTCCAAAAGAATAAAAGAAGCAAAACCAAAAACTTAAGAATAAATCTAACTAAGGTGGTAAAATATCTGTACACAAAAAATCTTAAGACATTAATAAAAAAATTGAAGATGACACAGATAGAAAGTTATACCATGTTAATGGATTCAAAGAATTTGTATTGTTAAAATGACCATACTACCCAAAGCAATCCACAGATTCAATGCAGTTCCTATAAAATGCCATTTTTCACACGACTAGAACAAATAATTCTAAAATTTGTATGGAAGCACAAAAGACCTTGAATAGCCAAAACAATCTGAGAAAGAAGAACAAAGCTGGAGGTTTCATGCTCCCAGATCTCAACCTATACTACAAAGCTACAGTAATCAAAACAGTATGGTACTGGCACTAAAATAGACACATAGATCAATGGAATAGAATATAGAGTTCAAAAATGAACCTAAACTTATATGGGCAATTAATGTATAACAAAGGAGGCCAGAATATATAATGGGGAAAAGACAGCCTCTTCTATAAATTGTGTTGGGAAAACTGGACGGCTTCATGAAAAGCAAGCAAACTGGACTACTGTCTCACACCATGTACAAAAATAAATTCAAAATGGATTAAAGACTTACATGTAAGACTTGAAACCATAAAGCTTCTAGAAGAAAACTTAGGCAGTACACTCTTGGACATCACTCTTAACAATTTTTTAAAAAATATGTCTCCTCAAACAAGGGAAACAATAGCAAAAATAAACAAGTGAGACTACATCAAACTAAAAAGTTTTGCACAGCAAATAAAGCTATCAACAGAAAAAAGGCTGCCAACTGAACGGGAGAAGATATTTGCAAATAATATATCTGATAAGGTGTTAATATTCAAAATATACAAAGAACTCATACAACTCAGTATCAAAAAAAAAAAAACTCAATTAAAAAATGAGCAAAGGATCTGAATAAACATTTTTCTACACACAGAAAATGAATAGATGTTTTAGAATTGATGACCATGTGTACAGAAAAATCTGCCAGGAAAATTTACTGTGGGACTAACCAGAAAAACTCAGAAAAGCAGGGTGATAAAGGAAAGAGATATAAGATCAAGGGAGGCTTTTAAATGGGAAACAGAGGAAATTCAGATGATGAAGTTGTAAGGGGTATCTTGAAGATGTAGGCAAAATGGGTAAAAATTGAAGATGTGAATTCATTAGGAAGACAAGAGAAGATGAGGTGTAGAGCAATGGTGAAGGAATTGGTCTCCACTAGGAAGAGCGATCCTTTCTCTTTCCTAAAAACAGAAAAAAATAAAAATAAAGCCTGGGGCATATGGGTCTAAGTACTATACTTTCTATTAGAGAAATGAGGGAGCTCCCATCTGATTGCTTCTATTTCTTACAATGAGTTCTATGGCAATACCATTAGACAAACATATGTGTTGGGGGCGCTAGAAAGAACTAAGATGTTTGACAGCAGAAAAAACATAATGCAGAGTCTCTAGGGATAGTGGGAAAGTCAGTTATACAGGATTGAATTCCTTACCTTTCAACTAGTTTCAAAGAAATGATTAGCCAGGATCACCCCTTTTAGGAAGGTTCAAGTTATGTTGGGAATACAAATTTATGTTATAGGTCTACTCCAAGAGAAATAAAACATAGATATCAGATATAGTGTGGTAGTCTAGATAAGAAGAGAAAATGTGCTACTAAGTTCCACCACTTACTGACTGCACTACTTGGACAAGTTATATAACCTCTAAGTTTAAAATTTCCCATATGAAAATTTAAAATAATAATAAACTCCATGAGTTGATGTATTAAAAGTTTTAATGTGTGTAAAACATTTGGCATAAAATGTGGTACATAATGAGATTTCAGCAATGGTTATGGTGAGGGTAGTAATAGAAATAGTAGTAATAATTTTAGACCCACATGCTGAGGACAGTGAAAAAAAGCAGAATACATCATAATCTGTTCCCCGCTCATCATTCAAGCAAATTGCTACTGTGTTATCTGTTCACATCCTTTCTTTCTAGACATGGGCCTTTATATCAACCTTGCCTGTTATATTCCAGCCAGGCTGAACTACATACAGTATTCAAAAAAACACCATGGTACCTTATATATATACACCTCTGAACAAGGTTTTCCTTCTGCCTAGAAATATAACCAGGAATACAAGCATCCCCACCAACACTCACACACAAACACACACATGCACACACACATGTACACACATACCCACAAAACCACCCCACTCTTCTTTTGCCAAAGGAGTACTTAATTTTTAAAATTCAATCAGTCCTCTTTCCAGAAAGTCTTTGCTGAATGCAGGTTAGTGGCCATTCCTCTTTTCACTCCTCTGATACAGAGTGAATCACATAATATTTTATGTGTCTTTCCAATTAATTGTGAGCTCCCTGAGAGAAGAGGTAGTTTCTTCTATACATTAAATACTTTACACTGTTACTGACGAAAGAAGGGCTCCATATGTAGTCACCTAATGAATGCATGGGACCTATGAAAGCAGAGATATCTCCATGTATACCTTAAGCGAAGCTTCAGAAGACAGCACATTTTGCATAAGAATAATTTGGGGATGTAAAGGCTGGAGTATTTCCAAGTGATTAAAACCCTACCAGGTGCACCATCATCAATAACGGTGACGGTAGCAAAACCCCAAGTTGATTCCAGGTTTGTTAAGGAGAAGGATCCACAATTCTGAAGGATAATAAACCACATGATATATAGGTGATATTGGTGCACAGGTGAAGGTGGGTAACGGTGGAACTTTCCAGGAATAAAAACTTCAGATCCCCATATTCTTAATATCCAAATAAAAATGATTGATGAAACAACCTCAAAAAATTTTTAGAGAGAGTGATTAGGGTATAGACATGCCCTTCTATGATAGGAAATGTCATAGAAAAGCACGTGACAAGTAACATGGCATTTTGTGCAACTTTTATTTTGGGGTGATTTTTTCTGCTATTAGCAAATTTTATTTTCTGACTAGCATTTAATCTATGTTCTGCTTGGGATTTGAAAGATTTCTTCTCATATGTTCATTTAATTGTTTTGTGGTAGACTTTGGTGATAAATGTTGGGTGTATAGCTACTCTGCAGGTGGTTAATAGATTTCCCCATACTTACAAAGAGTTTTGCCTAAGATCACGCTATAATTTTGCCTCCCATTTTAACAAAATTCATTATCATTTCAATAATCCGATTCAGTGTGTTTCTTACAAGCAAAATCATGGATTTACCGAGCTATAAAAAAACAAATCAAGTAAATAAAAAGCTTTTGTCTCATCTACTGTATATTTTTTAGTAAGAATATAGTAAGGATATGTGAGTTTGGTGTCATTTACTGTTATGAAGCAAAGGATGTCCATATTATTAAAAGCACTGTTTAAGGCTTAGTACCTGATAAATAATAAACTCCTTCCCATTGTTAATACATAACATAGTTCCTCCTCTTTTAAATTTGTTTAATATGACTTGTTACAAGAAATTTTCAGTGTTTTTTAAGCTTTTACCATGACTCACCAACAATATTCTCTCATCTTTAATCTCAAGTAAAACTCCACTGTCCTATGTTTGCTTAGGTAGATGAAAGGACATTGCAGACACACACTGAATTAACTGATTCTCAGATAAAATTTGTTTTGAATAAGGTCAATTCTTCCAGGTTGCCCGATGGTATTTTAGTGACCCTTTTGTTACATCAGTGGTATTGCAGATCTGCCTGTCAATAAGGAAAGACACAAGGCTGTACCCTTTTAGAGGGAGGGACTGCTGTCAGTTCTTAAATACCATTAAAAGAGGGAAAACGAAAGGAATACTTCAAATAAACTTTGTTTAAAGAATTAATTGCACATATGCTAGAGTGAACTAGATTGTTCATCCATGAGAATTATAAATTCCAACTCCATTGAAAAATGTGACATTGCAGATATTCAAGGGTCTTTCAAAACATCAAGCTTCTTACATATCATTTAAGATGTCCTTGTGTGCCAAGAATACTGCTTTCAAGAAAAATTCTGTCTTATTGATCAAATAAAATTATGAGTATTTTTTTTAAATCTGCATTCTACACTTGGTTTGTAAGTCATGGTAGATAGTTAAAAATGATTTCACATGTTTGGTCTCAAAATCCCTTAATCCATTAGGAATGTACTTTCATAGTCCAGAATCTATGTAGATTATAAATCAAACTGAAGTAATTTCTTTAGGAGAAGTGTTTAAACCCCCCACACACTAGTCAGTGCCTTCACTTTATGTCAGTGAATTCAATTTGCTAAGGGTAATTTCCTAGGAAAAGTTAGGTAGCTAACATGTAATATCATCTGTCTTTCAGGTTTCTCATGTGTATCATTTCTTTATTTCTCAGAATAAAGTGCTCATTAGAACTCAGTTTTATAGATGAGGAAGCTGAGGTTTCAGGAGAATAAATGAATTGCTTAAAGTCACACAAGTAATACGTTTCATTGCTGGAATCTCAATATAAGTTATTGTCTGAGTTCAGGGACTATTCTCAGAAATCCCACTCCAAAGGTTTCTATGACAGTTATTAATTTAAGTCATAGGTTTAGTTTTTATTTCTTGAATATATTTTCTTGGCTCCTTTCTGGGTTTTCTGTTCACAGTTCACATTCTCCAGGTCACTGCCTTGCGTTTCTGAGTTGCACTATTTAATTAACCTGGTTAATACTATAGAGGCCTGGTGTTACAGAGGCCTAACATCAATTACAAGCAAGGCAAAATGTGACCAAATTGGGATTACTTTGGTGGATAGGTATGTTTGAATCTTCCCTTAAATCCTATGCAAAGATCTGATTTCACTTTCTCACGGTGGAAAGGAATTGAATGGCTCAGCATTTTTGTATGGAAACATTTTCATATTTTTCTCCAATCATTCCACTAGTTAATTTAGAATGTTGTTATTTGTTTATTATGTTTTTATAGATTCCTGATAGGAACATATTCCCTCAAATAGGTAAGTTTTAATGATTTTACAAGATCAAGTATACAATGCTGAACTTCCAACTTTTCAATTTGCCGTTTCATTTCACACTATAGAATACCTTGCATGGAACTTTGAGATAGAAGAACAGTTAGAAGAAAGTTTCTGCTCTGGCTTCTCCTATGAATCGATGGTGAATTAGCATACACTAATGAGAGAGAATGGACAGTAATTTGTGACTGTACCCCATTTTTATTTAAGTCTAGTCTGGAGCATTGCCCAACTCCCCTCCTGTGATGGACTCCATGCATTAATAAAACTTAATTTTCTCCTATTAAAATTTTCTTTTTTAATTACTCAAAGGAGATATTTTTACTAGAATGACTGTTACTGAGGACATTAGTTTTCTCCTCTTTTACAAATCCTAAGTGATCTCATTCAAACCCATGATTTAAACTCTTCTGCTTTCCAGAAAATATATACTTATTGATTTTTAGAAACATACACCCATCATCCATGAGCCCAATTTGATATGCCTCTTAAAATCTTCCACAAAGCCCTTTGTCTTCTTTAACTTCTATGTCCTTTTCTTTGTTTGTTTGTTTTTAATTTGTTTTGGTTTTAGCATAGAACAGGGAATGAGACACTTCTTTTGTATGAGTGTCCCTTAAAACTTATGATAAATAATGACATAGATGATTAGCATAGATGATTTGCCACTCAGAATTACTATTGTTAGTAATCTGACTTCCCTTTGAAAATAGTCAAGCCATTGTTTTAAAAGAAAATTTTCAAGGTTGTTAATCTTTTTGTGGCACAGGATACTGTTGGAAAAATTCTCTTTGAATTTAAGAGAAAGCAATAGTTATTTTTTTAAGGGATCTCTCTGAGGATCTCAAATATTAGACCAGTTACATTGATTTGAAGAAGCCATGCCTTCATATATTAACTAATTATGCTCATTAAAAAGTAAAGGTCAATTATCTGACATGTAAAAATTTAGTTATGTTAGATGAATAAGTTCTACAGACCTGCTGTATAACATAGTGCCAATAATAATACAATATTGTGCACTTCTATATTTGTTAAAAGAATAGATGCCATGCTAAATATCCATAACAACAACAAAAAAGGAAACATGAGGAAACCCTGGAAGAAGATGTTGCATATGTCTAACACCTTGATTGTTGTGATGGCATTACAGGTAATTTCATATATCCAAATTCATCAGTTGTACATACTAAATGTGTGCAGTACTTTGTATGTCAATTATACCTCAATAAGTCTGTCTAAAAAAAATCAAAGGTAGAAAAAATATAGGGTAAGATGGTGAAGTAAGAAGCACCAAGAATCTGTCTCTCCACCTACAACACTGCACTGGCAAAACAGATGTAACTATTTTGGAACTCTGGAGTCTACTGAAAGCTTGCAACTTCCGGAAGAAGGGTTAGATGGTAAACTATGGTTAATTCTAGTCAATTTCAGCTCTTAGCACAGTAGCAGTTACTTCCCACCACCTTACCCCATGTCAGGCAGCTATGCACGCATTCCAGAAACAGCTTACATGCAACTAGTAGCAGCCAGGATGGGCAAAAAGGACACTGCCCTTCAAATATCAGGATCTGTGCTCTGATCACTCATTTCTGCTTCTGATCTGAGAGGTACAAAGAGGCAGGCAGCCACTGTTTTGCCTCCTCTCATGTGGCAAACCCCTCCCCTTCTGGCTGAAGTGACTACACCAGGAGACATAAAAAACTGGTGCCTTAGTCTGCTTCATTTTAATCTTTTTTTCCCCTTTTGGGAGCCAGACATTAAAGATTAGGAAATTCAAATCAACTGCACATATTGGGGAAATTAAGGAAAGTCACTATGTATGCCCAGGGAAAGGCATAGGCTCAGATAACTTGAGAAAACCTTAAGTTTACATCTCAGGCAGATACTTACAACAGAAAGAGCCCATAACAATTTAAAAAGTAAATAAATAGATAAATAAATAAATAAAGTGAAAAAAGAGCAAGCTTAGGAATGGGGGAGCCTAACTAATTTCCAGAGCTAGTATATTATTAGGTTCATATGTCCAGTTTTCGGCAACAACAAAAAAGTCACAAGACATACAAAGAAACATGAATATAGTACAGTCAAAGGAAAACATAAGTCAACAAAACCTTGCCATGAAAAAGACCTGATGATGGATCTACTAGGCAAAGACTTTAAAATGACTGTCTTAAAAATGTGCAAAAAAAAGGAAAACAAAGGAAAATGTGGAGAACATCAATAAAACAATGTATGAAAACATGAAAATAGCAATAAAGAGATAGAAACCTAAAAAGATACCAAAAAGAAATTCCAGAGTTGAAAAGTATAACTGAGATGAAAAATTTACTAGCAGTAATCAAAGACAGTTTTGAGCAAGCACAGTAAAGAATAAGTAAACTTAAAGGTAGAACAATGGAAATTATGGAGTCTAAGGAACAGAAAGGAAAAAGATTAAAGAAAAGTGAGCAGAGCATTAGGGATGTATGGGACACCATCTAGTAGATCAACATATATTTTATGAGACTTTCAGAAGGAGGAGAGAGAAAAGGGCAGAGAGAATATTTGAACGCATAATGTCAGAAAACATCTCAAATTTGATAAAGGACATTAATGTAAACATCCAAGAAGCTAAAGAAACTTCAAGTAAGATGAACCCAAAGAGCCTCACATCAAGACACATTATAATCAAATTTTCAAAAGATAAGAGAGAATTTTGAAACTAGCAAGAGAGAAATGACTCATCACATACAAAGGATCCTCAATAAAATTATAAGCAGATTTATCAACAGAAACGCTGGAGGCTAAAAGGCAGTGGGCTAATATATTCAAAGTGCTAAAAGAAACAAACAAACAAACAAAACACAGGAAAGAAATGTCAACCAAGAATCCTATATCTGAGGCTTCCCTGGTGGTGCAGTGGTTGAGAGTCCACCTGCCGATGCAGGGGACTTGGGTTCGTGACCCTGTCTGGGAAGATCCCACATGCCGTGGAGTGGCTGGGCCAATGAGCCATGGCCTCTGAGACTGCGCGTCTGGAGCCTGTGATCTGCAATGGGAGAGACCACAACAGTGAGAGACCCGTGTGCCGAAAAAAGAAAGAAAAAAATCCTATATCTGGCAAAACTTTCCTTCAAAAGTAAAGAAGAAATTAAGATATGCCCAGATAAACAGAAGTTGAGGAATTTGTTGTTATTAGACCTGCCATGAAGGAAATTCCAAAGATCCTGAAGGTTAAAATCAAAGGACTCTGGAGAATAACTTGAGATCATATGAAGAAATAAAGATCATAGTAAAGATAAATACACAGACAATTACAAAATCTGGTATTATTTTAACAATGGTTTTGTAAATCCACCTGTTTTCTGCATGATTCAAGAGACTGATATGTTAAAAAAAATTAGTAGTCAAAAAGCTAGTATTATTGTCACCTTAGTTTGTTAATGCCACATTTTTTCTCCATAATTCAATAGATTAATCTATTTAAAATAAAAATTAGTTTATGTTTGGGGGAACACAATATACAAAAATGTAATTCTGTGATATCAACAACTGAAAAAGTTGAGGACAGGTCTGTAAGGGAGCAGAGATTTTGTATGCTATTGAAGTCAATCTAGCATAAATTCAAGTTAGACTGTTATAACTTTAGGATGTTAAATGTAAACTCCATGGTAATCACAATGAAAACAGCTTTAGAATATACACAAAAGGAAATGAGAAATAAATTTAAACACTTCACTGCAAAAAATTCAACTAAATACAAAAGAAGACAGGAACACAGTAAAAGTATAGAAAAAGCTATAAGACATATGGAAAACAAATACAAGACATATGGAAAATAATAGAAGTATGTCCATCCTTATCAGTAATTACTTTAAATGTAAAGTAATTAAATCAAATCAAAAGACAGAGTTTGGCAAAATGGCTATAAAAACATAATCTGACTGTATGTTGTCTAGAAGAGACTCACTTTATATCCAAAGACACAAAGGGCTTTGTGGATGAAAAATGTTGCCTGCCATATCAGCAAACAAAAGATGTTGTGGCCTTCAAGCCATTAGCCACTACCTCCCTCCACCCCACCCTTCTTAAGGGTGATCCTGAGGGAACCCAGTATGCATAAAAATGAGAAGTCCACAACCAAGCCCTTAGCCACTGCAGCTACCCCCAATGGTGCACCCTGGGGGGACTCAGGATGGGAAAGAACAGGGTACTGGCCTTAGATAGCTAAGGTACATATAAAAGGGATGATTTCAATGAGCCCAGACTCTTGCATCTTTCCATACATTGAAAAGTGCTAAATTCATTAACTTGAGATATCTGGTTTTCTTAAATTAACAATAATCATTTGACGTTCAGACTCCCTGCCCTTTATTGCAAAACTCCTATATACATTGTATCCACCCCCTTGTCTCCTCAGAGCAGTTTTCTCAGGGTTACTTGAGATGCCGCCTGCCTCCCAGGCTTGAAGTCCTAGAAATTCCCGCCGAATAGAACATAACTCTCAACTTTTAGGTTGTGAATTTTTTTTTAGTCGACACTCGCTATGCATTTTTATGTTATTGTTGCCATCTGTAGCATGGTTATACCAGATTTGTTTAATGGAGTTAAAACATTTTAGATGTCTATATAAATTTAAATCTGAAGATGGAGAATATTGAGTATAGAAATGGAGGATTTTGAGCAGTAGTCTATTAAAATATGTAAACTAAGAGCCATAATCAGGTTTTCTGTTATAGAAGAAGCTTTAATTATGGAATAGAGTATTAGTTGCTTTTCTGTGTATGGGAAGATGCAAGAATCTGGGCTCACTGAAATCCTTCCTTTGATATGCACCTCAGCTCTCTGGGGCCAGTATCCTTAAGTTTTCACATCCTGAGTTTCCTCGGGGCTCACCACAGGGAGTGGCTGCAGTCTGATGGCTCCTAGATGGCAAATATTCTTTCTTTCCTGAGTTTCCTCAGGTCTCACCAGCTCACAATTGCTGTGGCTGCAATTGCTGATGACTATGACATCCTTTGTTTACTGAAATGACAGGCAATATTCCATTTATCACGTATCTACACATAAGCTCACAAATTATTCAAGTTAAACACACTGGCTTTGTCTCTATTTGAATATAAGATAGTATACTACCCATCTGATTACAGCTCATCACATGGTAATCATCCACTCCCTCTGAACTGTCAACCTCTCTCCGATTTCTGAGATGTGATATTTCTCAAGATGCATTTGCCATTGTATGCCCAGTAGTGCCATACCACTGGCAATGTTCTGGCCTTCAGCATTTTCTGGCCATCATCAACTTGTATAAAGCCTCAGAAATAACAAAATGTTTGATTTTTATCCTATTTCCTTGCTTCCCAGCACTACCAAATCCATTAGAAGGTAGAGAAAAAATAGATTGCTTAAGATTTTTAATAAAAGACCTGTGTGAATTGCCAAGAATAGTGTACCACGTCATATGGAATTGTTGTAAGGACAAAAATATCATATTATAAATATATATCTACTACCTCATTGAATGGCATGCATCTCCTTCTCATCTGAAAACTGATCATAGAATCTGAGATCCATTAGGCATTACAGAGATCATCAAACTGTCTGAAACAAATTTCCAAATTTTGTATGCTTTATCATAAAACCATAACCACTGACGATGACTTGGAAGAGTAAAAATGAGTATATTGTAAGAGAATTAACTGAAGAAGATAAGGTCTATGGTCAAGTCTGGATTTTGGTTTCAAGAAAGGAATGGAGATGACAAATACAGTCATAGGAACCTTATCACTTAAGAAATTTTCCAAAATATAACATGTTATCTCAAAAGGTTAAAATACTGAGTTCCCTATACAAATTCTAGTTTTATTTTATTACTTAATAAAATGGCTTCTTGCTCCACTTTTTATATCCCTTTTTCTACAGTCCTGAGCAATACATCTCCTCTTTTAAACCAGTTCCTCAATCTTCATTGGATTTGCAGTATTGGTAGCCGTGGGACCAGAAAAAAATAATGTCTGTGATGACATCGTGGTAACAATATATAACCTTATCATTTTGTTTTGAGGTAAAGTTATATTCAGCCTCAACAAGAAGTGAGGAGTGAGCTAGAGTCAATTAAAAATTCAGATTTATATCTAAGGAGGAAGGTTAGGACAGAATTTATAAAATTAGCTAACTAGACGTGATAGTTCAAAAGATGTAAGAGTGTAAACAGAGATTGTTGAGAGAGCAAAGGGTCATAGAGATATTCATTGGGTAACATCTGCATTTGATCGAATGAAGGAAGAATAAAATTCAGCAGTAAAGACACTGTAAAAAGCAGGTAGGAAATTAAGAAGGAAACAGAAAAATTACAATGTCAGATGTCAAGGAAGTAGAAAAATGAATTAATAATGTGGCAGTCAATAGTGATGAATGATATAGAAAATTCAAGATAACAGCTAAAATAATTCTATGATAACTTGTTTGTTTTGAAATTCGGTTTCTAATAAGAAGAGGTCAGGTAAGCTCTGGAATTAGAAAACCTGAAATCAATCCCAAGCTTTGCCACTTGCTAACTCTGTTGTACCCTTGGGTGATTTTCTAAGTTTTCTAACTTCCAACTTCTTATCTGTATGTGGGTTAAACTATGTAGTCCATGTGAAGGCTTTAGGTTATGTCTGGAATAAAAAACCTTCAATAAACTTTTGCTTAAGAATAATGATTTGATTATATTTATAAGAGCAGTTGTGAAGAATGATGAGAATCAAGCCTAACTGCAAAGGATTTATGATTTGGGTGTAATTATAATACAGAAGCAGTAAATAAACACTAACTTGTCCAATAATTACATCAGTAGAGAGGTAAGTGTATCAACCTTGATGGGTACGTGATTTGAGGATTTACACCTTTATTTTTTCCTGTTATTAATTTTTAGAATGAAATTCTTTTGAACATATTTTCAGTGGACTGGAAGGATACAGTGAAGAAACAGATTTGAAAAGAGAGAAAAGTCATAAAGGATAAGAGGAAAGAATCATAGCCTCAGTAGGCAGGTTAGCTCTGGTAAACAAGACTAAAAGGTATTACTCTGAACTCAGAGGGGAGTAGAAAAGGAACAGGCATGTTGAAATTAGAAGATGGAGGTTTTTACAAGTAACCTCAGTCTAAAAATATACTGTGAAAGGTCAGCTGGAAAGTGAGAGTAGCAAGAGATGGGGTTTAATATTGAGAAAGCAGAAAAAGTTTGGGGTAAGACCAAATAGAATGTTATATAGTGTCACTCTTCAATGACTAAAACCTTTCCCAGAATTAGAAACAGAATAAAGATAAGGGAGGGATCGATGTTATACCTTAATTAAAAGTATAGGATCTGAATGAAGCATTAGGTACCCCCCAAAAATAAAGTTAATCACATAAAAATTGTAATTGGGAACAATAAATCCCTGAACACCATAGAAAGTAGGGTGGAGGAATAATCTTGGAACAAGAAAGTCTTGTCAATAGCCACCTTTATAAAATAACAGTGTGTAAAGCAATTAAACTGAAAATGGGAGCAGGGAGGATGAAATGAATGGCAGATACATACTTTTTTAGTTCAATTTATTCATTTAATTCACATTTATAAAACACTTACTATACAGACAAGAATGTGGTTATCTGATATTGTCTATTATTCCAACACAAATCCCATTATAGAATATATAATTTATGTGAAACAGTTAATTTTCAAATAAAATTAAAGTAGTATGGCTAAATTTTATTTATCCAAGGAATTTACTCTTGTCCATGTGAGAAATGAGAAACAACGTACTGAGGAGAGAATTAATTAGCATGAAATTAATGCTATGGAATTAGAAATCTGGATTATTTAATGAGGGCTGTATTCTATTATGTTTTCATATTAAACCAACTCAACTGTTAACTTTTCTCAAACACAAAGTTGAAGAAAAGGATCCTGGGACTTCCCTGGTGGCACAGTGGTTAAGAATCCACCTGCCAGTGCAGGGGACATGGGTTTGAACCCTGGTCCGGGAAGATCCCACATGCTGCAGAGCAACTAAGCCCGTGTGCCACAAATACTGAGCCCACGTGCCACAACTACTGAACCTCACATGCCTACAGCCCTTGCTCTGCAACAGGAAAAGCCACTGCAATGAGAAACCCAGGCACTGCAACGAAGAGTAGCCGTGGCTTGCTGCAACTAGAGAAAGCCTGCGCGAAGCAACAAAGACCCAATGCAGTCAAAAAAAATAAACTAATAAAGTAACTAAATAAATTTTTAAAAAATATATCAAAGAAAAGGCTCCTATGTGACTTTGTGTTTGTAAAATTCTCATGAAGTGATCACTTTCTTTTGCCTGAGTGCTTCTGTTTGGTTTGGTTTGGTTATTAAGTTTGGGGCTAGTCTTTGGAATCAAAGCAAACTTACAGGACTAATACAGTCATTTCAAATTTGCTCTAAAAATGAATGAAGTGAAAGTCCTGCTTGTAGAGGAAAACCATGTTTTGTTTATATAGGGAAAAAAGGCAAGATAAAATTATTCTCCAGGGAAAGACATGCCCTGTTGATTTATGTCTGTGACAGGAGAGTAACATAACAGATATATATACTACCTACAATATAGCGTATACTGCACAAAAATTTAAATCATATACAACTTATGTTTTATGGCACAGTTGTGAATATGCTTTTTTGTTTCCATGTGTAATTAGAGAATAGAATATAGATATGAAGGTTAACTTTAATATTCACATTACAAAGAAAAAATATATATGCTGCCCAGGGAAAGGAGGAGTTTTGCTCCTTGTGTGGATTTTTTCCTTTAGCAAGATACAAGAGATGTGAAGTGGACTTTAGGCTTCACTATTTGGAAACCTACACAGTAAGAGAAGTCACAAAAAATGTCAACACTAATTTATGACTCATACTCTGTGTTATGTAGTAGCCTGGGAAGTTGGAGTCCTCTGCTTAGAGATTTAGAGAGGTAAAGTACTTGTAAAACTAATACATTATTGCCCAAGATATTCTTACTTTTGGCTTGTTTATTGTGTGCATCTGCTCTTTTGAAAATGTCTTTGTCCTCCCCTCACCCACAATAATGGGATTAGAGTGCAATGCAAGCTAGCAGATAGCCATTTGCTCCTTCCTACTGTGTATATTTTGGCTGGAACTATCTCCAAATGAGTGGTGCTTTGGAAGCTGGCTATATCTTTCATACTAGGAAAAGTAGATGAAATAAATAAACCCACGGTAAAAGGGCCCAAGAGTAGACTGTGGTAATAATTGTCAATTTTATGTTTGCATCTCACAGTATAAAATAGGCCTATGGGTTTTTCTGATCATTAATTTAATTCATACTCACTAAATTTTATGTTTTCAATTTACATTGGGAGGCAAAACAGGATTGATGGTGCTCTGAAAGATTTGCCCTAAGGTATAGAACAATACTTTGAACTAAATGAGGAAATTGCCAACTATTTTGCAATGTTTTGAAATATTTTGCACAAGATCATTTTGCCTTCATCTTTTTGAAAGCAGGATTTAAGCAAGCACTGTCTTAAGTGCCAAATTTTATCTACATATACCGTATTTGATCATTTGGATTTACTTTCCATACTAAACAAGTTACTAATTTCAGAAAGAAAATCTCTTAAAATAACTCCATATTCTGAAAACTAAGACAGGAGTAGGAAACCACTTGATTCACAGCACTTCCTAAGAAAACAAGTCTTTAGCATTAATTGAATATTTGAAAGAAAGTCTTTGAAATGTTTCTAATTATAGTCAAACTGTTTAATAATTTTTGGATTTAAATGTTTCTTAATATTAAATATCTATAATAAAACCAGTAAATGAAATTTTGTACAATATACATGATAGTGCTATCGATTCAATGAGAAGGGAGCTGGTCATTAGTTCTACAGTGAAAAAATAATTATTTCCACAGTATTTTACTCAAATTGATCAGACTGCCAGGATGAAGATACAATTTGTATTTTTTTACATACTTTTGATATTATTAACAAAAAGTATTTTCAAAGACATCAGTAATTGTCAAAATCCATGCAATTCACAATAGCACAAAATTTCCTCATTTTTTATCTGTGTAATATGACTGGTAATACCAATTTTACCACATTACTGTATGATTTCAATAAAATGTTGCATTAAATGAGACTAACAAGGTTGCTTTGAGAAGGAGCAGAAATACAGGCTTGAACCCTCACCACAAGACTTCCTTCTACACCTTGACATTTACTCTGTGTTTCAAATTCATGTCTCAGCAACAGGGTCTACTGTTATTTGTAAAGGATTGGCAGGATCATTAAATCTATAAATATTTAAGCTTACTATCAAAGATTCACCCTCAACTTTGTCTTCCAGTTCACTCTCACTGAGCAGTTTTTCTAAAGGCAAAGAAAGTTGTCCAATATCTGCTATAATTATCTCTGCTTCCATCAGCAATCACAGTTTTATTGTTATTTGTTCTAAACTCTTGGACCTAAATAACCTTCATTTTTACATTTGTTGTTTGATTTTCAATTACCAGAGTGTAGATTATATGAAGACAGAATTAGATAAGTAAAGGTGCAGTTTCTTATTTAAAGCTCTGCAGGGGTTTTCCTTAGTGAAACTATAGCTAATCCTAATAGGTCCAAATAGATGTTATTTGCTAACCTGAAAGAGAACAAAGTGAGATTTAACAGCAGGTGATGGTCGCAGTATTCCAAGGAGGACCACATGAGTTTTGGATGAAGAATTGAGCCTGGATAATCTTGCCTTTGTGATGCTGTCCAATTTTGTAAATGACTTCCTCACTTCATTCCACCCCCTCCATCCAGCCATTGGCCAGCCTATTCTATTTAAATTACCCTGTCTCAGCTTCTGGTCTAATCAGAATGGTAGTCAGCACTGCTCAACTCATTGCTCCTGCAGTGCTCAGCTCCACAGGAGCCAAAACATAATGGACCTACATAATGGATGACTGAATTGGAAATAAAAATAAGCTATTTGTTTGAAATTTACCTCCCATTTATTATATACTTGCATAGGAAGTCTCTTAAGAATCTCTAGGAGAGCCTTGTCTGGAAAAGTTACATAATATATGTTTATGTGTTGAGAGGGGAATGCACATGTGATTAGCATAGTGTTTCATTGCACTGATGTGTTTTTTTTTGTAATAAAGTCTTGAGGAAATGGGAATGCAAGTCCTGTCACCAAACACATCCCTAAATAACATACTAGTTATAAGAGAGTCTTGCAGGTACATATAAACACAGACATAAATCACAGATAATAACTGAAGTTCTAATCATTGGGGGTCTGAAATGTTCTTCAGCTATACAGTGTGAATAAGATGATCTTATAAAAAGTGATTTCACTATGCATACCATGAACTCTGTCAAGATTGAGAGTGCTAATTCTAATGATTTACAATTAAACAGTATAAAGATCATTTCTGTATACTCTCAAAGAGCTATTACTTCAAGCATAAGTTCTACTATTGGTAGGAGAAATTTTACCCAAATTTCACCCTGTGTATCATTGAAAACATACTCTTATACATTTTACATTATTATTATTACCTCTTGGCCATTCAGCATGCAGCCATCAAAGTGCAATATATCTGGTTCTCCAGTTGAACAGCAGAAAACAATGAGCTAGTGTAATTTGCCAACTCTGGAGAGGAGTGTCACTTGAGATTTGTAGCTTCTTAAGTGGAAATTAAGGATGATATACAAAAGCTTATAGGAACAGTTGCCTCTATGGCAAAAGCGTTAACACTGGTAATCTGACAGTTTTCAGGTATTTCCTTAAAGTTTCTTAAGAACAAAATCCTTATTATTGAAGCCTCTGTATGGTAACTTGCGAATGCATCTAAACCATGGCATTTCTTTTGTGCAAACTTTAAACAAAAGAAAAGCTTTGTTTATTCCAGGGTTTTCAGATATTAGTGTAAATCATCTCCATACATATTAGAAGATACATTAGGTTATTCCACAACTTAAAAAAAAACCAATTAAATGTGTGTGGAAGAGTCCTGGATTAGGAAAGTCTACTGCTTCTGACTTCTAAATATGCACAGCAAAACATAAAGATAGAATGACCAACTCATCTCGGTTTTTCCTGGGACTTTGTTCCTAGTTTTAAAACTGAGTCCTGTATCCTGGGAACCCCCTTAGTACTGGACATACTGGAACAGTTGGTCTCCCTAGACTAGAAAATGACAATAGTTATTTATTAGTAGCTTCTGTTATCTAACAGTAGAAGGTATAGAGTTGATGTGATTTTTCTCCATATTACAGACACTTAGATATACATATACACATACACATAAAAATGGCTAGGTAAGATCAACAAAGAGGAGAGTTAGAAACTAGGAAATGAGTGATATACCAAGAAATTCCAAAGGCAAAACTAGCTAGTGCTCACCTTAGCTAGTACTTACTAATTATGAAGTTCAATTCTAACAGAAAGATTAATATATTTAGCATATAAATATATTTAGCATGGTTAGGAACATGATCTTTGGAGTTGGACTGCTTATAAAAACACAGATGATATATATGGATTTAATGATACATTAATATATATTATTTAATACATATCAATATACATATACATTTAGTGTATATAAAACACTCAGAATATAATAAATGCTGGTATTATCCTTTCATCTTCTAGCTCTCATTTGATATGAGAAACAGTATACTTGCTATTGGTTTTCTTTACTATTATAACATGTGTCTCTTGGAATTGGGATGGCACTGAGCAATAAGAAATATAAAAATGACGTGATAAAGATTCAGATGTTAATATTCACAACCTTCCTCTCATATTGTTTTGATATTGCTTCAGTTTTAGACCTTTGAGCCACATATGATCAGATTCCCTATAGAGTATATAGTTCACTTTGAGTTGACAGTTATATAAGGGAGTCATTCTTCTAGTGAGCACAAATTCAACACTAACAGTGTCTTTTGGAATACATGATTGCATTATTTATAAACATTTAAAATTTTCATTTTGCCACTTATTGCATAAATCACCTAAAGTATCAAGTTAGGATAGAGAAAGGGAGCAAAGAAAAATTAAATGAACAAATAGGTCAAATTTTTAACTGCAGCTTTGACAAGTTTTTACATAAATTTGTGTCTCTTGAATAAAACTCAGTGACAATATTGTGAAAGTTGATGTTTCTCTGTTGTTTTAATTTATAGATAAGGTGAAATATATAAATAGTATAAAATGGTGAGTAAATGATTTGGGGGTTGAAGGTACTGATAAACTAGTGTGCATTTGTAGAGTTTATATTTCTTCCTGTTTAATCCGTGCAAAATATAGAATAAAGCATTTAAGAATTAAGATTAATTCATTACATCAAATAGAATAAAAATGTAAACTATAGAGTCTTTCTCACTTTCTGAGACAACCCCATGCCCTGGGGCTGCTCTCATCTTCTGATACAGACCACATATTCTGCCTATGGAATGTGGATCTCTCAGTAAACCTGCTTTCACTTAAAAAAAAGTTAAACTATATAAAGTTCATAAAGTTCAAGTAGATGAGTGTCCACCTGTATTTGCCTTTTATAATTTCTATCATTTCAACCAATACCTTGGTTTATAAAGAAAAGGAGAATAATTCTACAAGGCAAAAATAGCTTGGATTTATAGAAATAATTAAGATTAAAGCTGATTAGATATCTATTTGAAGAGAAAACTCTGTTTTCCTTCTTACTTCATCAGATATTTATAAGAATTTATTCTGATTTCTTGGGAAATGCTTTACCAGGTTAAACCAACAGAGTGGGATTTTTTTAAAAAATTAAAATTTCATAAGTCTATTATTAGTGCATAATTCAGTTGATGTTATGCTTGTATTCACAAGTTACTGCAAGTTTTATAGACACTTACATGCGTGTACACATTTAATTAGGATAATGTTAATTATTAATGTCTTCAAAGATGGTGGTTTCCTGAATTAATTTACAAGCTACAGTAGACAGCAGCATTTAAAGTAAAGCCTGTTAGACAGGGGACCTTCAAGATGGTGGAGGAGTAAGATGTGGAGATCTCCTTCCTCCCCACAAATACATCAAAAATATATCTACATGTGGAACAACTACAGAACACCTACCGAATGCTGGCAGAAGACTTCAGACTTCCCAAAAGGTGAGAAACTCCCCACATACTTGGGTAGGGCAAAAGAAAAAAAGAAAAAACAGAGACAAAAGAATAGGGACAGGAACTGCACCTCTGGGATGGAGCTGTGAAGGAGGAAAAGTTTCCACACACTAGAAGCTCCTTCACTGGCAGAGACAGGGGGTGGGTCAGGGGGAAGCTTCAGAGCCACAGAGGAGAGCGCAGCAACAGGGGTGCAGAGGGCAAAGCGGAGAGATTCCCACAGAGAGGATCAGTGGCGACCAGCACTCACCAGCCTGAGAGGCTTGTCAGCTCACCGGCCGGGGCAGGTGGGGGCTGGGAGCTAAGGCTGGGGCTTCGGAGGTCAGATCCCAGGGAGAGGACTGGGGTTGACTGCGTGAACACAGCCTGAAGGAGGATAGTGCACCACAGCTAGCTGGGAGGGAGACCGGGAAAACTCTGGACCTGCCTAAGAGACCATTGTTTCAGGGTGTACGAGGAGAGAAGATATAGAGCACCATGTAAACAAACTTCAGAGATGTGCACGAGCCGTGGCTATCAGTGTGGACACCAGAGATGGGCATGAGATGCTAACGCTACAGTCACCAAGAATCATGTGTGCAAGCACAGGTCTCTACCCACAGCTCCCCTCCCAGGAACCTGTGCAACCCACCACTGCCAGGGTCCCGTGCTCCAGGGACAACTTCCCTGAGGGAACACATGGCGCGCCTCAGGCTGTTGCAATGTCCCACTGGCTTCTGCCACCACAGGCTCGCCCCACATTCCATACCCCTCCCTCCCCCCAGCCTGAGTGAGTCAGAGCCCCATAATCAGCCACTGCTTTAACCCCCTCCTGTCTGGGTGAAGAACAGATGCCAGAGGGCAACCTACATGCCATGGCAGAGCAAAATACAAAGATGAACTTCAGGAGCTGTGTGAACAAAGAGAAAGGAAAATTTCTCTGTGCAGCCTCAGGAGCAGCAGATTAAATCTCCACAATCAACTTGATGTACCCTACATCTGTGGAATACCTGAATAGACAACGAATCATCCCAAAATTGAGGTGGTGGATTTTGGGAGCAAATGTAGACTTGAGATTTGCTGTATGTAACTAATTACATTTTGATTTATATGTTTATCTTAATTTAGTTTTTAGCACTTGTTCCCATTGGTGGATGTGTTTATTGGTTTGGTTGCTCTCTTCTTTTTTTAAAAACTTTTACATTTTTTTATTTTAATAATATTTTTAATTTTTTAAATAAATTTATTATTTCATTTTATTTTATTATTATTATTTTTTAAATTTATTTTCTCCCTTTTCTTCTGAGCCATGTGGCTGACAGGGTCTTGGTGCTCCGGCCAGGTGCCAGGCTTGAGCCTCTGAGGTGGGAGAGCTGAGTTCAGGGCATTGGACGACCAGAGACTTGCCAGCAACACATAATATCGAGCCGTGAGAGCTCTCCCAGAGATCTCCATTTTAACTCTAAGACACAGCTCCACTCAATGACCAGCAAGCTCTGGTGCTGAGCACCCCATGCCAAACAGCTAGCAAGAGAGGAACATGACACCTTCCGTTAGCAGAGAGACTGCCTAAAATTATAAGTTCACAGACACCTGAAAACATACCACCTGTCCATCATAAAGACAAGATCCAGCCTCATCCACCAGAACACAGGCACCAGTCCTCTCCACCAGGAAGCCTACACAACCCACTGAAACAAGCTTACCCACTGGGAGCTGAAACCAAAAACAATGGGAACTACAAACCAGCAGACTGCAAAAAGCAGACCCCAAACACAGAAGTAAAACAAAATGGAAAGACAGAGAAATATGCAGCAGATGAAGGAGCAAGGTGAAAACCCACCAGACAAAAAACTGAAGAGAAAATAGGCAGTCTACCTGAAAAAGAATTCAGAGTAATGATAGTAAAGATGATTTAAAGTCTTGGAAACAAAATGGAGAAAATACAAGAAATGTTTAACAAGGACCTAGAAGAACTAACGAGCAAGTATACAATGATGAACAGCACAATAAATGAAATTAAAAATTCTCTAGGGCTTTCCTGGTGGAGCAGTGGTTGAGAGTCCATCTGCCAATGCAGGGGACCTGTTTTCATGCCCCTGTCGAGGAAGATACCACGTGCTGCAGAGCAGCTGGGTCCGTGAGCCATGACCACTGAGCCTGCGTGTCCGGAGTCTGTGCTTCACAACAGGAGAGGCCACAACAGTGAGAGGTCTGCGTACCACACACACAAAAAAAACTCTCTAGAAGCAATCAATAGCAGAATAACTGAGGCAGAAGAACAGATAAATTACCTGGAAGACAAAATAGTGGAAATAAATCACAGAGCAGAATAAATAAAAAAGAATGAAAAGAAATGAGGACAGTCTCAGAGAACACTGGGACAACATTAAATGCACTAACATTCAAATTTTAGGGGTCCCAGAAGAAGAAGAGAAAAAGAAAGGGACTGAGAAAATATTTGAAGAGATTATAGTTGAAAACTTCCCTAATATGGGAAAGGTGACATGATACTATACATAGAGAATACTAAAGATGCTATCAGAAAACTACTAGAGCTAATGAATGAATCTGGTAAAGTAGCAGGTTACAAAATTAATGCAGAGAAATCTCTTGCATTCCTGTACACTAATGATGAAAAATCTCAAAAAGAAATTAAGGAAACACTTCCATTTAACATTGCAGCAATAAGATTAAAATACCTAGAAATAAACCTACCTAAGGAGACAAAAGACCTGTATGCAGAAAACTATAAGGCACTGATGAAAGAAATTAAAGATTATATAAACAGATGGAGAGATATACCATGTTCTTGGATTGGAAGAATCAACAATGTGAAAATGTCTATATTACCCAAAGCAATCTACAGATATAATGCAATCCATCTCAAACCACTAGTGGCATTTTTCAGAGAACTAGAAAAGGAATTTCACAATTTGCATGGAAACACAAAAGACTCCAAATAGCCAAAGCAGTCTTGAGAAAGAAAAACGGAGCTGGAGGAATCAGGCTCCCAGGCTTCAGACTATACTACAAAGCTACAGTAATCAAGACAGCATGCTACTGGCACAAAAACAGAAATATAGATCAATGGTACTGGATAGAAAGCCCAGAGATAAACCCTCTCACATATGGCTACATTATTTTTGACAAAGGAGGCAAGAATATACAATGGAGAAAAGACAGCTTCCTCAATAAGTGGTGCTGGGAAAACTGGACAGCTACATGTAAAAGAATGAGATTACAACACTCCCTAACACCATACACAAAAATAAACTCAAAATGGATTAAAGACCTAAATGTAAGGCCAGACACTATAAAACTCTTAGAGCAAAACATAGGCAGAACACTCTATGACATATATCACAGCAAGATACTTTTTGACCCACCTTCTAGAGAAAAGGAAATAAAAACAAAAATAAACAAATGGGACCTAATGAAATTTAAAAGCTTTTGCACAGCAAAGGAAACAATAAACAAGATGAAAAGACCACACTGAGAAAGGGAGAAAATATTTTCAAATGAAGTAACTGAAAAAGGATTAATCTCCAAAATTTACAAGCAGCTCATGCAGCTCAATATCAAAAAAACAAAAAAAACAATCCAAAAATGGGCAGAAAAGCTAAATAGACATTTCTCCAAAGAAGATATACAGATTGTCAACAATCAAATGAAAGAATGCTCAACATCATTAATCATTAGAGAAATGCAAATTAAAACTACAATGCGATATCATCTCACACCAGTCAGAATGGCTATCATCCAAAAAATCTAGAAACAATAAATGCTGGAGAGGGTGTGGACAAAAGGGAACCCTCTTGCACTGTTTGTGGGATGTAAATTGATACAGCCACTATGGAGAACAGTATGGAGGTTCCTTAACAAACTAAAAATTGAGCTACCGTATGACCCAGCAATCCCACTACTGACATATACCCTGAGAAAACCATAAGTCAAAAACAGTCATGTACCACAACGTTCATTGCAGTACTATTTACAAGAGCCAGGACATGGAAGCAACTAAGTGTCCATAAACACATGAATGAATAAAGAAGATGTGGCACATATATACAATGGAATATTAGCTGTAAAAAGAAATGAAATTGAGTTATTTGTAGTGAGGTGGATGGACCTAGAGTCTGTCATACAGAGTGAAGTAAGTCAGAAAGAGAAAAACAAATACCGTATGCTAACACATATATATGGAATCTAAAAGAAAAAATGAACTTTCTGAGGAACCTAGGGGCAGGACAAGAATAAAGACGCAGACATAAAGAATGGACTTGAGGACACGGGGAGGGGGAATAGTGAGCTGGGACAAAGTGAGAGAGTAACATTGACATATATACAATACCAAATATAAAATAGATAGCTAGTGGGAAACAGCTGCATAGCACAGGGAGATCAGCTCTTTGCTTTGTGAACACTTAGATGGGTGGGATAGGGTGGGTGGGAGGGAGATGCAAGAAGGAGGGGATATGGAGATATGTGTATACATATAGCTGATTCACTTTTTTGTACAGGAGAAACTAACACAACAATGTAAAGCAATTATACTCCAAGAAAGATGTTAATTTTTTTTAATTTAAAATTTTTTTTACAAATTTATAAATTTAAAAATAAAACCTCGTAACACTTTAAAAAGATACACATTTTATATAGCTAAAGGAAATATCTCTTCCATATGTTCCCCAACCTGTCCATCTACAAATGATGTTAATAAAGAGAGCATCCTGAAATTAATTTAGGGTGGTACTCTCATTTCCTGGGGAGATAGTGAGCTGGCATAGACTGATAGTTCTTTTCACCATTTTACTCTGTAGAAACTATAGAAAAGGTAGCTTAAGCATGAACCTAAGGGACTACACATAACTGTAAGAGCTACTTGTAAAGACTAAGCTTCTTTGAAATCATATAAAAGGAGAGGAATGTACCAGCAGCCAGAGATGTTTGGTGATAGAATTACTGGAAGGAGAATATGTTGGAAGAAATTAAGTTTTTGTTATTAGAAAGGACTTTCTTACTTTCACTATAAGATGGAAATAGGTGGCAATATCCCACATCATGGGGAATAAGATATATATTATCAAACTTTGCCAAAATCCTCCTGGGGAAAATAGCTGATGAAAACAGTTTTGGGCAATCAACTTGTCCACTAGCCTCTGCTCTTTTGAATATTCAGTGTTGAGGATTACAAGCTAGGATATATAACTATTTTCCAGTGATACGCATTTCAACAAATTTCAATGAGATTATCTGATCAAAAGAGTTGTATGAGGCTATGGTAGAAAACTGGGTTGGTCAGTTGTTCATCTGTGATACCTAGAATGATCTACCCACAATCCCTATCATATTCTCAACATCACAAGAGGGGACAAAACTGGGGCCTGAGACCCATCTTTTACTCCACTACACTACTACAGAGGGGGTGTAGCTAAAATTTCTGAGGAACATGAGCTTACAGGTCAAAAATAATTAGACATTTCAAATAACATATATCTACAGTAAAAATAAACAGCAAACAAAGCAATATATCAGCAACAAAACACAAAATAGTGGAACACAGATATCAAGTGTAACATATGTACTATTATATAATGACATACATAAATTATACACACACACACACACACACACACACACACACAAATACACATACATGCCTCAGGGGAAGACATTCTTTTTATAAAATAAATGAAATAATGTCCAAGATTGGGAGGAGGATATATAAGATGAATGGAGCCAAAGGAAAAAGTAAATTCATAGTCTGAAAGAATAGATTAACTTCCAAAAGATATCAAGTTAGGCTCAAAAGACAGAAAATATGAATATAAGGAGAAAACTAAGAGTTATATATAATCTATAAATAATGGTTTCAGTAGAAAAGAAAAAAAACAAGGATAGAAAATGAAGAAATAATGAGAAGAATTTTCCAAAATCAAATCAACATGAAGACATAAGATTAAAAATGCTCAATGAATGTCAAACAGGATAGAAAATGAAAGTACATAGCAAGACTTATTATAGTGAAATTTATAACATTTTTAAGAGAGACAATTCCAAAGCCTTCAGAGAGAAAATAAAGGTTACCACAAGTAACAAAAATTAAGAATGATAACAGAAGCTTTCCCAGCAATCGTGGGTCTAACATAAAAATAATGTCTTCAAAATATAAAAAGAAATGGCACTCGAATGTACATCCTGAAAAACTGTATCCTGCAAGATTGTGAGTTTTATGAGTATGTGCAATAGAAATATTTTTTAGTCATGTGATGCTTCAGAAGTGTTGTCACAGGGATGCCATAATAAAAACACTTTTGGAGAAAGATCTAAAACAACAATAAAAATAAATTCCTCCAAATGAAGGGGAGCACCATCTGAAGTAACATATCAATCATATCAATCTTAGACTCACTCAAATTGGAAAACGAGATACTGTATCTGCTTGTGATAATATGCAATAGAAGCTAATCTATGAAATATCCTTACTTAAGACAAAATTAACTTAACTCTAACCAACAAAATAAAAATACTAATTCCTGGGCAATTTAAGGAATATGAAGACAAGTTAAGTTACATCATTAAGAAGCAATCAACCTGTAGAATATGGCTATTTTAAAGCATAGATAACATGGTTTTTACTACAAAGCAATGGCTAAAAATGGTTGAAATTAAAATGATAAAAAAAAACTATGAATACAAGCAAAAACAACAATAAAAGAACATAGCATTTAATATTTGACAAAATAGAATTCAGCTAAAGATGGAAAGTTTTATACTTCTAAAAAAAATATTCAAGAACATTTATTTTCAAAATATATGTGTAAAGCAACAAATGACAGAAGAGTCAATAGAAATAAACATATTAGTAAGTAGTATATTTGCAGAAACCGATAATTGAATATATTGATTATTGATTAAAATTAAATAAAAAATTAAAAATCAATATCATGGGCTTCCCTGGTGGCACAGCGGTTGAGAGTCTGCCTGCCGAGGAAGGGGACACGGATTCGTGCCCGGGTCCGGGAGGATCCCACATGCCATCGAGTGGCTGGGCCCGTGAGCCATGGCCGCTGGGCCTGCGCATCCGGAGCCTGTGCTCTGCAGCGGGAGAGGCCACAACAGTGAGAGGCCCGCGTACAGCAAAAAAAAAAAAAAAAAAAAAAAAAATTAATATCAAATTTAAAAATATCATATGTCTACAAACTTTCTTTAAAAGAAAGTCATCAGGGAAACAATATCATGTTTAGAACTGAATGAAAGTTCTACTGTGCTTATCAACATTTTTGAAGGTATAAATAAACTTATTAGAAAATAGAAAAAAGAACATATAAAGTACTCAATTTGAGAAAGTGGGATAAAAGAGCATGAGAGCAATCTCAAATAAAAGTGAGAATAATAAAGATAAAGATAGATATCAATGAAATAGAGAACAGCAATAATAAATAGCAAATATAACCCTTAATGTGGTTATTTGGAAATACTATTTATATGGATTTTCAAATATTGATAAATGAAAAGACTAGTAGAGATAAAAATCAACAAAATTCAAAATTAAAGTGGGGAAAATCTTTAGAGAAATAGCTATTAGATATAACATTTTGTAAAGGTGCACTATATCAAAATTGTAAACTTCAGCAGAAAATTTAGATATTTCAAAGAATATTAAAGAGGTAGAAATGACATCACCTTCCAAAAGAAAGAAAAGAGAGAAACAAGTTCCAGATATTTTAACAAGTAAGGTCTTTTGAACTCTAAGGAACCGATTATACTTCTTTTAAATTCACAGAAAATATAAATAAGAAAGCTCTTTGTTTCATTTTAAAATCAAATAAAAGGTTGATTGTAAAACTAGAAAAGAGGCAGCAAAGAGCCTATTTCAAATATAACTAGATGTGAAAATGCTCACTAAAATATTAGCTAACTGAATCCAATGATGTGTTAAAATGATCCTCTATGTTTAACTAAATTAATAGGCTAATGGGAAAAAAATTACATGAATTAACTCAATAAAAGAAATATTAATATTTGATAGTATTAAAAACCTCAATTATGGTTTTTAAAAATCTTGACAAACTAAGAATCAAAGGGAAATTATTTAGGACAGGCAGAATTTTTAAAAATCTGCAGCAACTATTATCCTCACTGGATATACTTTACAAACATTCCCTCTAAATGTCAGGAACATAACCAGGCAAAGCAAAATAAATAATAAATAAATATATATAATAAGGAAACATATTCTACTGTTATTTAGAGATGATATAAATATTTATGTAAAAAGTATAATATGAAACTGATACAAATGATTTCAGCATTTTTAATACAAAATCTACTTCAACATGTCTTTGAATATAATATCAACTACAAAAGTCATTAACATTCCTCCCAAAGAGCAATAAAAAATAACACATAATTAAAAGTAATATACCAATATTAAGAACAACAAAAATTAAAATATCTCCAAATCAAACTTAAAATGTGCAATTTAAATTGCATTTAAAAATGTCTCTATAGTGAATTTTTAAATTTATATTAAAAAACATAAATAAATCTTTAATAATGAAACATTTCATGCTCTTGTATGAGGATTTAAAATTATAACAATATCAATTTTCTCTAAGTTTTCCATAAATTCATTGCAATTCTGATAAATATTTCAGTTAAACTTCTGAATAACTCAATGGAAGCATTTTGATATTTACTTAAAACAATACATTTCCATGAAGACTTATGTCAACATGGAAAAAAACAGGAGCAAAGACAGAAGACTTGCTTACTGGATACTAAGACATACTACAAAGTGAGGAAAGAAATAAAGACAGGGGAGAGAGAGAGAGAGACAGAGAGATAGAGTCAGAGACAGCAGAAGATGATTTGAGGACACTCACAAATTATATGTATTAGAGTGAAATTGAATTTCCAGCTAGTAATATATACAAAAAAAGTCTTGACGTGGATTCAAAAATGAAAGATAGAAGTTAAAATTGTTAATAAAAGTTAATGAAAGATCAATTTAATAAAATATTAATAAAAGAAAATAAAATCAATAAAAGATAATATATATGACCTAGATGTTCACAATTCCAGAAACAAAAACAATAAGACATGGCATGGATGAATTTTTTTTTTTTTTTTTTTTTTTGCGGTACGCGGGCCTCTCGCTGTTGTGGCCTCTCCCGTTGTGGAGCACAGGCTCCGGACGCGCAGGCTCAGCGGCCATGGCTCACGGGCCCAGCCGCTCCGCGGCATGTGGGATCTTCCTGGACCGGGGCACGAACCCGTGCCCCCTGCATCAGCAGGTGGACTCCCAACCACTGCGCCACCAGGGAAGCCCGGCATGGATGAATTTTAATAGATCAAACTTAAGGAATGTCTATCTGTAAAAACTCCCTGTTGAAAAAATTAAGAGCATATGACTCACTTTAAAAAGTATGAGTAGTTCCTTATATTTTTAAAATAATTGCATTTTATTGGTTATTACAAAATACTATTGTTATAAAAATCAAAACTGTAAAGTAGTTGAGGATATAGAAATGGAGACTTTTATCAGCTAATCCCTCTCCCCTCAAAATATATCTAACATTTATTAATCTCACTATGGTCCAGATAAAATTGAAAAGTCATAATTAACAGTGAAGTATGCATCTCTCAGATGTTTTTGTGCATACACATTCACAACCTGTAAGGATATATTTAATTCAAAATTTTTACAAAATGCACTTTACATGACACTTTGCAAATTGGTTATCTGTTTTTACTTAACAACATATAATTGATGTTTCATGATAATTCATATATACCTACCTTATTCACTTTAATGACTGCATATTATTCCATATTTTATAATATGTTTACATGTAAATCCAATCATTATCCCAGCAATGTATACACATATGTGTAAAGTTTATGTATATGTAAATATAGTAATATAAATTATCATCATAACTATGTTTTTATATATTATAATATATTCATATAATATTATAATATATATACCATATATACTAATATGATATGAATCACAGAAATAGTGGCTTTTACAGGACTAAGGTTTGTAGATAAGGAGGATTTTGGCTTTATATACAATATATTTATTTTGCAGTAATATGTTGTTCATATCTTACTTGTGTTACTCATAAATAAATTGTAATGAGCTCAGTGAAAAGAGAGATAATTGTGAGCAGAAGGAACCTATTTGCTTTCACATTCAGGTCATAGTCCCATTGATTAAGTTATTTCTTGTAATTGGTTTTTCTTGAACTGGAGGATTCTGAGCTGCTATATATATAACTCCAGATCTCGTATATTCAAAATACCCAACAGTTTTTCTAAGGTCCACTATTATTCTTTGATGCTTAAATTGTTCTGTAGTCAAGTTCATAATATTTTGTTTTTTCTAAATTGAAATTGAAATTTCAGCTGAGATAATTAGAGACTTTATATGGTTTTAGAAGTTCTTTAACACCTCTTTAACACCATAAAATTTTGCTTCTTTTGTAGTATTTTCTATCTGAGATTTCAATGAATTTTTATTTTATTCCCATAGAATGTTAGATATTTACAACTTCTTGCAATCAATTTGAAAAGAAAATAATCATAAATACTTTCTGTTAAGTAGGAAAAGGGATATTTGAGTGGGAGCCAATCATTTCAATGATTTATATCCATTTTATTAAAATTTTCTTACCTATAACTTTTTCTAATTTTGGAGTTAGGTAAATTATACTACAATTATGGAGAAATATCATTCATCTAGCTGAGGCAGTGTACCCTTAAATCATGCATTATTTACCATTTGGAAAATCTGAAAACCCTAAAAAAAATTTTTAATGTGATGACCAACACTACTAGGGACCTTAATTTCATTAAGGTTTCACTGTTACTGTTTATATTACAGGAATTTTTAAGGGAGATTTTGTAATTAGTAATTATGATTATGGTGATGGTTTCATAGGTCTAATCTTTTGTTAAAATGTATCAAATTATATGCTTTACATATTTTCAATGTATTTTATATTGAATAAAGCTGTAAAATGTACATATGACAAAA